>JAUMHM010040480.1:1113-15575 GCA_032362435.1 Melikaiella ostensackeni
GACCCCCCCCCCCTTCAAATTGGTAACGTATTTCATGGATGGTCCCTTAGTCTTTTCAGGTTAATTAAAAAATGAACATCTATACGAGCTAAGAGTTTTTTGACTCCCTGTGGGCACCTTTCCCCTATGTACTTGTATATGTCTATCTTACAGAAGCTTGGCGTTCATATCTAAAAAAATCATTTTTATAACTGAGAAAAGGGTATATAGAAAAAGAGTACTCCTTATGCACTGATGCGCAATCACCTAGTAAATTGTTCAATCTCCATTAGTAGGTTTAAAAAACTTTCTTTTGGTGTAACTTGAGAGCACTCTTTGAGCATTAAAAAACGATTTTTAAATTCTTTTATGTGTTTTTGCAGTGTGCACATACCAGCCTAATGTTAAACAATCGCCACTCGTTTTTTTTTCCATAAGCACCAAATTCGTCAATATGAAATGAGCATTAAGTTTTGAGACAACAAAAACGTTAATATGACAATGTGGATCTGCGAACTTAACAGGCCTATCGTGCGTCCCCGTGTCACATAATTTTTTTAGATTTTTTTCTGGAACCCGTGTGGAAATGTCGACTGGGGTCCGACTAGTCCGGACGCCATACCCACTTCCGTCGGATTCGCGAGCGCCATGCAATATTGTTAATGTTTCTTGTTCAGAATGATCTCCTGATTCCGAATCTGCGTGATACCCCTCTGGCATTTACGGGGTTCTCGGGATAAAAGCGATTAATTAAAATTTCATTGTCAATCAATTTTTAAATTACCGTATAATATTTTTGAAAATTTTCTTTTCCATTTTTGTAGAGGAAAAGAAGAGGAACAAAAGTTTCCCTAACACTTTTTTGATGAGAACAATATTTTTTTTGCAAAAAAAAAGCGCTACTAGGTAAAATAATGGACAAAAATTATTCTCCTTTCTATGATGAGTAATATTGTTTTGTTTGAAAAAAGTTTCAGTAGAATTGAAAGTATGAGTTGAAACGAACATTTTTCATAATGGACGCTATCTCTCTAAAGTTAATAATTTTCAAGATAGAATGGTTTTAATTTACGAGCTAAAAACGCGTTTTCATTAATAGCCCTTTTTCTCGAAAGGAATTTGTTTTATTATAAAACTTTTGACACAAAAGCATTCTGTACTCACTAAGAAATATATCTCTGTATAAAGTACACGAAAAATTAATTATTTTTATATAATTAGGCAGCAATATTTAATCAGTAGATTCAATTTGACACAGCGTCACAGGAAAAAGACATCAAGAAGTCAAAATTGGCATAGTGCTTCTTTGAAGCTCTCTGAAAACAGTGATATGATTTGAAATTGAAATCTATTATAATCCGCACCTGTAGAGATAATAAAAAGTTCTTATATAAAATCGTATCTAACTTTATTTCTATACCTCCTACGAGGTTGGGATGAAGTTCAAATAATTTCAAAAGCGAATTGGAATCCATTCTTAATATTTATTTTTTTGAATGTTTATTTCCTATAGGATTATCAATGTTAATTTAAAAAAATTTTTTTTGGAGATCGCCCGTGATGAGGTACAATAGGCTAGCTGGTCCCTGCTGGGCTGCCATGAACACGTAGCGCGGACATGTGCACAGAAGGCTCGAAATTCAAAGGCGTAGACTCGTATTACTAGATACAAGTCAGCGTTGCCGTTTACATAAAACATCTACGCCTAAGCTTTTGGATTTCGAGCCTCCTCCGCACATGTTCGCAGCCGTACTAATGGTAGCCCGGCTAGCCTATTGTACCTGATCACGGGCGATCTCCAAAAAAAATGAAAAAAAATTAACATCAATAATTCTATAGGGAATGAAAATTGAAAAAAATAAATATTAGGAATGGATTCCAATTCACTTTTGAAATTATTTGAACTCTATCCCAGTCTCGTAGGATGTATAGAAATGAAGTTAGATACGATTTTATATAAGAACTTTTTATTACCTCTACAGGTGCGGATTATAAAAGATTCCAATTTCAAATCATTTCATGTACTTTATACAGAAATATCTTTCTTAGTGAGTACAGAACGCTTTTGTTTTAAAAGTTTTATTATAAAACAAATTTCTTTCGAGAAAAAGGGCTATTAATGAAAACGTGTTTTTACCTTGTAAATTAAAACCCTTCTATCTTGAAAATTATTAACTTGAGAGAGATAGCGTCCATTATGAAAAATGTTTGTTTCAACTCATACTTTCAATTCTACTAAAACTTTCCTCAAATAAAACAATATTACTCCGCATAGAAAGGAGGATATAATTGTCCATTATTTTACCTATTAGCGCTTTTTCTGCAAACAAATATTGTTCTCATCTAAAAAGTGTCAGGGAAATTTTTGTTCCTCTTCTTTGCCTCTACAAAAATTCAAAAGGATATTTCCAAAAATATTATACGGTAATTTAATAATTGATTAACAATGAAAATTTAGTTAATCGCTTATATTTCGAGAACCCCGTAAATGCTAGAGGGGTATCACGCAGATTCGGAATCAGGAGATGATTCTGAACAATAATTATTAACAATATTCCATGGCGCTCGCGAATCCGACGAAAGTGGGTATGGCGTCCGGGCTAGACTGAGTTCCAACCAGATTGCCCATTTACTACCCTGGCGAAAGTTTCGGATAGAAATTCATTCCGAATTACTCCGAACTAATCCGAATTATTCCAGAACCTGTATCTGAACCAATTCAAATAAATCCAAACCAATCCGAAAAAAGTCCCCAATTTCGCTCGATCAAAATCGATTAAAAATTAATCCAATTTAATCCGATTCATTCCGAATTATTCCGAGCCAAATTTTCAATCTGAAGCAATCCAAATCAATCTGTACTCGGATTCATTCGGATTGAAAATTCAGTATATATCCGTTCTCGGATTGGTTCAGAATGATTCGGAATGAATTCCTATCCGAAACTTTTGCCAGGGTAGTAAATGGGCAATATGGTCGGAACCCAGTCAAGCCCTAGTCGTCGTTTCCACACGGGTTCCAGAGAAAAATTCAAAAAATTGCGTGACAAGGAAACGTACGATAGGTCTATTAAGTTCGCAGATCCACACTGTCATATTAAAGTTTTTGTTGGGTCGAAACTTAGTGCTCATTTCGTATTGACAAATATGGTGCTTTTGAATTTAAAAAAAGAACGAGTGGCAGATGGCTTAACGATAAGCTGGCATGTCCACACTGCAAGAACACATGAAAAAATCAAAAAATCGCAATGGTCAATACAGGATAATTTAGTGTTCAGATAGTGCTCTCAAGTTACACAAAAAAAAGTTTTTTAAACCTACTGATGGAGATTTAACACTTTACTAGGTAATTGCGCATCAGTGCATAAGGAGTACTTTTTCCCTATATAGCCTTTTCTCAATTATAAAATTTATTATTTTAGATATGAACGTCAAGCTTCTGTGAGACAGACATATGCGAGTACCTAGGGGAAAGGTGCCCACAGGGAGTCAGAAAACTCTAAACTCGTATCGATGTTCATTTTTCAATTAACCTGTACCTACAAGGTACACACGTACTCATTTCTTGAATATCATTTACAATTCAGGAGTAAACAATTTTTTTGTCGCGCATTATATAAGTCGAATGTTGACGGATTGTAAGAACAGAAGCGAAAAATTGTTTAACTGACTTGTTTTTCTCAAATATCAGTTGAAAGTAGGTAGTTAAATAGCCTGTCATTGCGTCCTGTCAACGAAATATTTTGTTAACAAATGAAACTTAAATACGAGAACCATACAAATATAACTTTTCTAAGACACGTCAAAACAATAGTCATAGATATTCAGTAATTACAACGCATTTCATGTAATAATTTTTTAGATATTCCCTTTGACTCCCTATGTACACCGAACAACTGTGGGCACCTTTCTCCTATATGCAACAAAACTATTTTCTTGTTTTTCCTTTTTATCTCCGTTTTTCCCGTCTTTCCATTAAAGTGCTCTTTTATTCTCTGAGAGATTATTGTATTATTAATATTCCTAAAAGTATCGAAACAGAAGAGCTTTGCACCAATCGATCTTTATTTTCGTTAGCCAATACCATACTGTCTTGCATAATTAATCTATTTATTATAATTAGCATGTCCATATATGCAGCTTTATTCTATAATTACAATCTATATAATTCTGTGTATCGTTGAAAATATCATGTCCCTGAAATAATATACGCCTGTGTTTGGAGGAATAGTTTTCTTAATTACGTGGTGTAATTAAGCATATATTCTCCAATAATATCCTATGTCCTAATTATTTTTACTTTACTCCGTAAATCGAAATAAATTTGATTCACTATGCGTAAGTTTCATCCGGTTACATGTCCCTCTTTATATTCTTTCAAATTCATGGCGTTATATCTATTAAAAGAAAGCTCAGGATTTCATTGTATCAAAAGTCAAAAGATTCTTCTCATTTAAAATTTTTTTAGTGAACTTGTTTTCAAGATACTCTTTGTGGAAGAAACACCTTGAAATTATGTCACATTAAATCATCATATGTACGGCATATTCATGAAGACTATTCTTTAATTTATTTATTCGCTTCAAAAAATTGAAATTATAATTTGTTTTAATCTGATATTGCATGGAAAAAGGCAACAGAAAATGTAATTTAAAAAGGAGACAACTGAAGAAAGGAAAACAAATTGACGTCAAATAGTGTTCTATGTATTTTTCCGAGTTTCAAAAATATCTATATTAAAATGAGTCATAAAACATCATTGTAAACCTTACAGCGGAGCCAGAATGTTCGTAACCGAAAAATGTAAATATTTCAGTTTTTTACTTTTATGAAAAAACTGAATGAAACTTTCTTTTCGGTAGAGTTTCCTCTCTCTTTTCGAGCACCAGAACCTCCTGAGCTTTAGCCATAAAACATTCCTGTATCTTTTACAGGAGAGCCCACATTTTCATATCCGGAAACTGTATATTTTTTCATCCATCACATTTTAGGAAAAAAACTAAAAATTTATATCCAATAGAGCTTTTTCTCTATTTTTTCGTCCATTAGGGCCACCTAACCTTCCAAAACAGTCATAAAATATCTCTGTATAAAGAAGAAGAAGAAGAAAGATAGAAAATAGAAGGTAGAAGATAGAAAATAGAAGATAGAAGAAGAGAAAATAGCACAGGCATACAAAAAGAAAGTATCATGTGCGGTGAACTAGACCACCATGCGTATATGTTTTTGGGGTCGCTGA
Source organism: Melikaiella ostensackeni (assembly GCA_032362435.1). NCBI lineage: Eukaryota > Metazoa > Arthropoda > Insecta > Hymenoptera > Cynipidae > Melikaiella > Melikaiella ostensackeni. The sequence continues at coordinate 6,331 of JAUMHM010040480.1, forward strand.
ATCTGAGCCTGGAGTCCGTTTAACCCCATCAGGTCTCAGTTCGTTCCTAACCTCAAGAAACAGCTAAAAATTGATTTGGTTAATGAAACCTTGAGAAAAAAGTGTATTTTTTTTATTTTTGAGGTCGCTTCATCTGAATCTGGTGACCGCCCTTGGAGAAAGGTGATCTCTTGTTTTTGAGGTCGCTGAATCCGAATCAAGTGTTTGTTTTAATCCATCAGATGACCGTTCGTCCCTAACCTAAAAAAATAACTTAGAAACATTGAAGTAACCAATTTTGGTGCTAAAGCTTAAGACGTGGTGACTAAAATCTATGGGAAAAAGGATGCTCTCGTCTGTATATGGTCGCTGAATCTAATCTCGGTGTCTCTCCTTTACCTCATTTCTTACCTTTTATTCCGATAGCTTCCGTCATTTGTTTTGGAACAAATGTCATATGTATACAGAAAATATGAAGATCTTCGTGTTCATTAAGGTTAAATTTTGCTAGGTTACCTGCTGGACGCTGCTCAATCCATTTCAATAAAATCCTGCTACATCGACAGGAGCTGAAGACGATAACAACTGCCCAAAAGGGGATGTGTAGAATGATTCGCTCTTCAGGCTGTTGAGGCTACGATTGAGGCAACGAAGCCAGCGGTGGCGCGCTGCCCTGCAGGGGGGGGGGGCGTTAGGATGTGAGGATGAAGCCATAGTGTGTCCGACGGTGAGCTGACATTGTCCTCGTCAGAGTCGGAAAGCCCTCATACTTAGGCTGACCCTTCCAGGACGGCAGACTCACTTGCGATCGGTCCAGGATTCCTAACGTGCGGGGTTCTTCTTTACAACTATGGCAACTAAAAATAAAGACACTCAAAAATGTATGGATTCTCTGAAAAATCGAAGCTTCTCAACTCAAACTATTGTTCGAGCTTCCAGTTCTAAACATTCTTGCGATAAGAACCCTTATATATTCTGATATATTTGAAGTAAATACCAGGTTCCGAGCGATCGTAAACTCATTCCTGGAAAGATTCGTAAAATTTATGAAGAATGTTTTGGTCTCGATGTTATGGATCAAAATGAGAAATGGGTTCCAGACAAAATATATTCCAGTTGCCATATTATAATGCTGAGTCGTTGGGATATCAGTCAAGATAGTGAAACCCTCAAATTCACGAAACCTACTTTGTGAGAAAAACCACTAACAGAAAATGGTTGCTATCTCTGTATGAATAACTTAGCATGGGATACTAGGGAGCACGGGGGTGAAGCATGTGGGGATCAGGCCCTCCAAGTCTCAATGCATTTGCCTGTTACAAAGTTTTGGCTCCGAAGTACCGGTGCACGACCGCCGGTGGCACCACATCTGCCACACTAATAAAAACATCTTGTCAGTGATAAGTACGGTATGTTTGTGTCATCGTTATTTACCGGCAAGCGTGATAGTCTCTTCCGAATAAAACATTTTATTTCAAATTAATTTTTGCAAATAGTTTTAATTTTTTTAAAGGTATTTTAAAAATAAAAGAATGCCCGCACGCCGAAAGTCATAGTATAAATCGATCCTTGTAGATACCGGGATTCGGAAAATGGAAAAAAGGATCTCTCTTGAATCAGCAAGAAAAAACTACGCGCGTTCTACCCATATTTATCTGAGGACATGACTTTTTTTATTCATAAAATATTTGACTACACAATTACAGTTTTCATTATTGAAATTCGAGGTTAGGAATTGAGGTTAGGAACGAAAAAAGTCAGGACTATTTATTTCTAAAAATTAAAATTAACTTTTATTTACAAAAATATTGATATTTACTTCACATGAATCTTCTGACCATCAATTTTAACAAATTTTATATTATTTTTTTTGCGTTTTTCGCCAATTCTCACTTCCGTCAAGCACGCGTCGTGCAAATTTATCGTGCATGTGAATGTGTACTCATCGTTGACATGAAAGCTTGCTCGTGTTGTGGCACTTGTGGTGCCCCCGGCGGTCGTGTACCGGTACTTCGTACCCAAGTCGTCCAAAAACTTTGTCACGAAAAATGCATTGAGGCTTGGAGGGCCTGGGATATAGTCGCTCGGTTTGGTAGTCATGGCATTCGGAAGGACATCGGAAAGCTTCGGAAGGCTTCGGTAAAGAGAGACGTTCGGAAAGGATCGGAAGCAAAGATTCCCTTTTTTTCTACTAAGGATGCACTGGGCAAGTACACTAGATAAGTATTAACAATACATAAATCTGATCTAGTACAATTCAATAAAAAATCTAATAACACCGAATGCACTTGCATTTTACCCGCATGCGTGCGACTCGCACAACTTGCGACCGATTTGTCCGTCATATGCTGACACACCTGTGTCATCCCCTGCGCGCACAGCGTGCGACAAAATCCGCACGCGTGCGACGCACGTGCATTCCATTGTGCGCACATTTTGTTACCTTGGTAACAAACTACTCTACTCTAACCAAAAACATAGACCCTATGTGCCACATCACCCCATGTCCCACATTATACCGCATTACAATTACATTGCACATTACATTACCCCGAGATATTGTACTTACTAACCTAACCAAAAACATAAACCCAAAGTTTTATAAACCTACGTGTATTTACCTGAAAATAGAGGTTGACGCGCGCGCCGGGAGCGCAGCCCTCTAGTTTATTGTTAATATGTATGAAAAATTAAAACATTAAAAAAATATGAGCCCCACTTCATGTCCACCATGTTATCAAACTTGTGTTTTTCCTTTTGACCAGCTTACCACCATGTTTATAATTTTTTTCCGACAGACACTCTGATGGCGCATCAAAATTTGTTGAAATTGTCTCTATTTTTTAGAACTGCCAATTTGGATTTGAATATTGTTGCTGTATGACAAAAAAGACAATTCATTACAACAAAAAAGTCGTTTGATTTTTGTGATCATCAGACTTTGAAATTTTTCAAAAAAATGTCATCGAATTTTTAACAAAAATGCATTTTTTGGAAGTCTGAGCTAATCAAACTTCAAAATTTGTATTTACAAAAAAAATATTCACCCTTTGGACTTGAAAACTTTAACCAATCCGACCATGAGGGCAAACGCGCTCCAGGCGGAAAAATTATGCCTAGTGCAAAAAATTATGCGTCATTTTCATTTGTTTTATACATTATTTGTATAAAACAAGTGGAAACTATACATTATTTTTTCCACTACGTATAATTTTTCTGCCTGGGCGCGGAGCTCTCTGCGGAGGCCCTCGAGGGTTTTCCCCTATAAATTGCCCAAATAGGCCCCTGACGCACATAAGGGAAAAAATGTATTTTTTGGTTCACATTTAACGCACAGCCGATAAATCTTTACCGATTTAGAAGTAAAAAATTTGGGAAAAAATCTGATAACGTTTCCCAGAGAGTTGTCGAGCCCGATTGTTGATTTGGTTCTTGAATTTTTTTATAAATAAACAAATATGACGAAATAATGTCCATTTTTTCTATTTGACGTTCCTGGTGCTCGTGAGTAATAGAAAAATTGTTGAAATCGCCTACGTTTCATGTATTAACATAAGCTGAAGATGTTTTGTCATAATATAATAAAGAACAAAAATTATGAACAAATTAGTTGTTGAAAGTGTGTTTTCTATAATTTTCAGTAAATTTTTGTTTTTTAAAGTAATATTGCAAAAAATTTGGATAAAAACAATATAATTGTGGAGAAAATTTCTTCTAAGATGATTCTTGATAATATTATAAACAAATTTAATAAACAAATGCATCATTCGGGCATTTTTCGACAGAAGAATTTGTTTTTCCCAATGTCAGTACTCTTCATTGGAAACTTCATGATAATTTTAGCAACATTCATAATTACTTGATAAATTGTATGATTTTTTAAAACAAATTTAGTAAAGAAATGCATTATCCGGGCATTTATCGACGGAAAAATTCATTTTTTGCAATGTCAATTCTTTTAATTGGGAACTTCAGGATAATTTCAGGAGCACTCATAATTAGTTTATAAATTGTAAGATTTTCTTAGACAAATTTAATTTTAAAAATGCATTATTTGGGCATTTCTCGATGGAAAAGCTCGCTTTTTTCAATGTCAGCCCTTTTAATTGGGAACTTCATGATAATTTCATCAACATTCATAATTAGTTAATAAATTGTATGTTTTTTTTTAACAAATTTAATGAACAGATGGATTATTTGGGCATTTTTCGACAGAAGAATTCTTGGTTTTTTTTTCAATGTCAGTCCTTCTAATTGGAAATTCCATGATAATTTCAGTAACATTTATAATTAGTTGATAAATCGTATGATTTTTCAAAACAAATTCAATAAACAAATGCATTATTCGTTCCAAAAAACAGCAAAGTTCTACGTTTCACTCTACAGTTGGTATTATATGCTAGTAACGGTTCACAAAATCCTTCTTCACGGTGTCAAAATTATCGAATCATTTTTACTTCCTATAGGACAATTAAAAGAGGAAGCTCAAGAAGCGACCAATAAGATCTCCAAACATATCCGAGACATCTGTTAACGAGCCTCCAAAGATGTATTTCCCTCGCGGGTATTAGACAAAGGTAATTCTACTCGATCCTGAAGCTGCAGCCTTATTAAAACAATGAAATTAATTAGAGACTAAAATTAAGAGGACTGGCATTGAAAAAAAAACGATTTTTTTGTCGACAAATGTCCAAATAATGCATTAATTTATCAAAGTTATTGAGAGATATCATACAATTTATCAACTTATTATGAATGTTGATTAAAATATTATGTTGGAGTTCCCTATGAAAAGGGCTGACATTGAAAAAAACTAATTTTTCTGTCCATAAACCCGAATAATGTATTTGTTTATTAAATTTTTCAAATATCATAAAATTTATCAAATAATGATGAATGTTGCTTGAAGTATCATGAAGTTCCCATGTAAAAGGACTGACATTGAAAAAAATCGAATTCTTCCGTCCATAAGTGCCCAAATAATGCATTTGTTTATTAAATTTGTTTCAAAAAATCATACAATTTATCAAAGATCGAATCCAGGTCTTCCGATTGCCGGTCGGGTGAATCTGTATTATCGAGGTTGGTAACGACCAATCACCGACCGAGCACCCAACTGGCAATCGGAAGACCTGGTTTCGATTCCCAGCGGAGAGAAAGAGGATCCTTTCTCACAGATTATTTAAAAAAAAAATAAAATTAGTGAAAATTATAGCAAACACACTTTCAATAAATAATCTTTCTTTTTAAGAGTGTTTGTTGATTATATCATAACAAAACATATTCAACTAATGTTACTCTATGAAACGTAGGCGATTGCAAGAATTTTCCTATTATTCACGAGCAACGAGAACGTCAAATATCAGAAACGGCCATTTCTTTCATCATATTTGTTTAAATGTAAAGAAAATTGAAAAATTTAATGAAAAGTTGGGCTCGACAACTCTCTGTGAAATTTTATTTTATTTTTTCAAATTTTTTACATCCAAATCGGTCAAGATTTAGCGGCTGAACGCGGAAAATTTTTTGTTCTTGAGAAATTACCGAATTTCTTCCAAAGTGACGGATATGAGAAAAATTCGGTGAATGATCAGTAACTTTCCGGTAAAATAATTCAAACTGTTCCAAAATAATTACCGAACTGACAATAGATATGAAAAGTCGATGCGGTAAAAGTTAAAAATGTTAATTACGTATAAGTTGAAGAGAAAATATATAATAGCACGATATTTTCTTCAAAAAAATTCAAGACAATTTATATTTCTTCCGAATGAATTTTCCTTATTTTTCCACGGTGAGGATTGTGGTTCTTGGTCGTGGGGAATTCCCGAATTCTAAAATGATTTGGAATATGATATCGTAGCGGCGCAACACACTTGCGATGCAACACACTTGCGATGCAACAGCGTAGTTGTGTCAGTGTGTGTCAATATTTGGCGTTTCGACATTCCAGAAGAAACTTGTTATTGTAGATTGATTAAGAACCAATCTGTTTAGATTATTTCATTTTTTAAAATAGAAAGAGGTAATAGTCAAAAACAATAACATATTTCGAGACATTAAATAAAGATTTGTTCCAATCTGCAGGGTTGACTATGAATGCTGATACGATTTCTTTTAAATGAGGTATTAATCATTAACTCAATTCACCAAATGATATCTATTTTTATTTAAATGTAATATGAAAATTTGAGGAAATTGCCAATTAATAGAAAAGTGGTATTGTTTTTGATTATTACCTTTTTCTATTTTGAAAAATGGAATAATCTAAATAGATTGGTTCTAAATCAACCTACAAAATTTGATCTTGGCACTATGATCTATTTCCTTTATTTCCCATGTTCTGTGTACATAAATTTTGTAATAATTCCTTCAGGTTTTTCAATTATACAACTAATTTAGATGGTAACCTGGTACTTGTCATAAAATAAGGTTGCCATAAGGTTTTATATAAAACTTTCAATTTTACAACTAATTGAAATATTAACCTGGTACTTATCAAAAAATAAGGTTGCCATAGGTTCTACATACGTTCAGATATAAAAAAAAATTATACCCTCGTTGCCTACGAGGAAGATGCCATACTAACAATACGTGCATATTTTGTACCATTGAGTACTTTATTTACATTTTCTCTAATCTTATGATTGATTACAGATTTTTTGATTACAAATATATTTAATATACTTTCAGTCTACTATATTTTTGAATTTTTTTAAGTATACTGTTACAGGGTGTCCAACGATTCTTACGAAAAAAATTCAAGGACTTTCCAGGTTCATAAATTAAGCATTTCCAGGTCAACTTTTTTGCATATCAAATAATTAAATGTTTTGCTACACTGAAAAAAATGAACGATTGAATTTTTCAATAAACAAAATATTTTTAATGAAAACATAAACAGATTCTTGAATTTTTTTTGCAAGTATAAGTGTTATTTATGAAATGTATTTCTGTCTTGAATGGAGAAAAAATTAAAAACAAAATTATATACAATATTAAAGTTTTGTTTATTGCAGTCTATAAAATAATTAGTAAAATATTTTCTGTGAAATATTTTTTTCAGATTAAGACAATAAATTTGTTTATAGTATTACAGTCCTACAAGAAATCGGAATATCGTAGTCCCTTGAGATCGTTTTACATATTCTATAATTACTTTAACAAGAGATTTACAATATTTTCTGTTAAATACTTTTTCAGTTTTAAATAATAAATATTTTTTCTATAATTCGCAAAAAAGTGCCAGTTTTTCCACCTGTTTTCTGTCAAAAAAATGACCGATTTGTTGTCGATGACGTGGCGCATGCGCAGTGTCGACCTTTCTGGACAACAGTTAAAAAAGTAGGCGGACGCAGCGAAAAAAGTGACGCATAGTGAAAAAAGTAAATAAAGTGCGAACTACTGAACGAACCCTGCGGCCGGCTTCACTAAGTGAAGGTGAACTCACAACTTGCGTTGTATCTAATTCCACCACTCCTAATCTTCCTGATCAAGCATTGTCACCAACTTTTTGTTACGGTCATATTACTGCCATTGTTATTGTTGCGCCAATCGACAACAAATCGCCTCCTTAGACAAAAAACAGGTAAATAAAAACTAGCACTTTTTAAACAAATTATAGAAAAAGTATCGTGTCCCACATGTTGAAAAAGCGACGATTTAAAACTTGGGTGGCTAACTTCACACTCGCCTTAAATTTCTCGCTTTTTCAACTTGTAGCACAATGTAATATTTTTTACTTTTTAATTTTTTGAAAGTGCGTCAAGCGAAAGTCCTTTTCACGTTGGGTCTTAGGCCAAACTAAGAAGAAATTTTGTTCAAATCAAACAATTAGTTTTATATATGATTTAAAGAAAGTGATAATTGATTCATTTAAACAGATACAAGGTCTATTGTTTCATTCCCGGTACAAAAGAGTCTATCAGTATGTTAGGAGTACGCTCTAGGACTAGGACTAGTTTATTGTCATTTCGAGATGGCCTCTGAACCCATTACGTAATAGCAGATGGCGTTGCCATCTGAAATGCGAGTAGACTGATGTGCTTCCGGAACGTGCTGTAGATTATTTTGTACTGGGAACTAAACGAGAGCCTACAAACCTTCGTACAACCCATCGATATATAACGCAAAACAACGCAAAACAAAATCCATACTTATGAAGAAAATAAAAAAATTGTAAACAAAACCTTCATCCAATTTAAATAAGAGATTGCTTTCATGTAAATAACTATTTATTCAAATTGAATAATGAGTAATATCAACGAATGAAACTTCTTTTTCACTTCAATACAAATCAATACTTCAATACATTTTGAATTCAATGCGAATAATTATATTTAATTTTTTTGAGATATAATTGAAATGATACAACTTTCAAATTACATACCACTTTGCCCCGACACACACACACACACACACACACACACACACACACACACACACACACACACACACACACACACACAAACTAAATGTATATAAAATTTAATATAAATCTTATGATTTTTTTAGCTGACTGTAGGTGCGGAAGCTCTTTATACTGTGTCATCGACAATTCGAACTTTGAAAAAGAATCTGAATTCGAGTGCACAGTTAGACATGGCACTGGAAGATGCGGTAAGCGTTACCTCAGGGATCCAGTTCGTCAAAACGCAGTTTACGCATATCGTAGAAAACAGTATCTCCTTCTCGACCCACGGCTTGAATTGAAAAAAATAAAGCAAACATACATGGCGAATATTATACACGACATCGGGCTCAGTCCTTTTCATGTAATCTTTTGGACCACATCCCAGACTCATTCTTATTTAAGCGTGGCTGAGAATGGACATGTAAGTCTTCAACTTCATGCCAGTGGACAGATCGCGAAGTCCTTAATATTACTGGATGGATCAACAACGGGACGAATTTTTGTATACTTAGGCGTTCTTGGTACTGATGTTGGGCAAATTTCTGTCTTCCAGATTCTTTTGGAAAAGCATACAACTGTTGCCATAACAAAATTGCTAATCACCTGGGTTAATGTAGCAGGTATCCCTCATCTGGAAGAGTTACGTACGATTCATCATTGGCTCTGCTGACAGCTTCTGTTAGAGCATTCACGCCCAATTTTACTATCGCTGATTACATATATTCATATGAGACAGGACTTCCGCCGTGCTATATTCGAATTTAAAATGCCAATTTTTTGAAAGTTTATACCGGTTCCTTAGCCAAATTATTCAAATCTAGAAAAGTTCGCATTTTTTATGAAGCGGCGATTG
>JAUMHM010040489.1:0-15574 GCA_032362435.1 Melikaiella ostensackeni
AGAAATTCGTTTCATAAGTATAAAATCATGTCCAAATCGAGCAGCTAAATCGTTATAAGGTGGAGTGTCCATTCATAACGTCAGTCCCACCAAACTTCGGTCATTCAAAGGATTATATGAAAACAAAACCAGAACCAAAGGAGTGATGATCGGTTTCTGTTGTACGCTGATGCGGGCACCAGTCTCCTGCAGTTTGGCCTCTTAGATTGGAAAAGGCCATTCATTACTCCAGAAATGTGATATGAATTCTCAACCGTGAATAAAAACATTAATCTTCTTGGTAGAAAATTAATTTTTGGTTGATAATTTAACTATTTGGTTGAAAATGTATCATTCTTGGTCGAAAATTCAACCAGTTGGTTGAAAGTTGAACTTTGCTAAAAAATAATTTTTTTTAAGATTCACCTCTTTGGTTGGAAATTCAACTATTTGATAGAAAATTCATGCATTTGGTTGAAAATTCGTCTTTTTGTTGAATTAAACGGGTAGAAAATTCGTTTTTTATTTGTTAAACCTTAATTTTTAAGCTGAAAATTTAACGATTCCATTTATGGTTTATAAACTTATCTTTTTTAGTTGCAAATTCAACTATTCATGACCCTAACGCGAAATATGAATTGTAGTTCAGAGTTCGAAATTCTTCATCTTCCTGAAATCGATAAAATTATTTCTTTACCAGTTGATTACCTTGTGCTTCTAACAAATTCTTTCGAAAAAAAAAATAGAAAAAATCCAATAAAACATCTTTTAGTGTAACGAATTTCAATATTTTATTTAGAAGAACGTTTGTTTTTAGCTTAATAACAATGTTAAGAGCATGTTCTATGAGATTATCAAAGCTTTTGAGCTTCAGAGTAAAGAAAAATTGGTTTTTAGCTCTAAAATTGAAGAAACTTCATTTTCAACTATTGAAAACCTCATTTTTCGCGAAAACGGTGCAAAATGTGAATAGTAATTCGAGGTTCAAAATTGTTCCACTTCCTGAAGTCTACAAAATTATACTCTGACCAGATGTTTATCTTGTGTATTTTGAAATTTTTTTCCAAAAAATAAAAAAAAAATCGATGAAAACCGACTAAAAATGCATTTAGTTTAACATTGTTACTGATCTAGAAACAATCGTTTTTAAAAATAAAATGTTGAAATTCGTTAAACTATATGCATTTGTAGTCGATTTTCATCGATTAAAAAGATTTTTTTTTTAAAAAGTTTGTTAAAATTCACAAGATAAACATCTGGTAAAGGTCAAATTTTATATAGATTTCAGGAAGTGGAACAATTTTGAACAACGCACTACCATTTATATTTTGTGTCGCTTTCGAGAAAAATGAGATTTTTAATCGTTAAAAATGATTTTCTTCAATTTTAGAAATGAAAACTATTTTTTTTTTACAGTGGAGCTCAGGAAGCTTAATAATCTCATGGAACACGGTCTTCACATTGTTACTGAACTAAAAACAAACGTTTTCAAAAACAAAATGTTGCAGTTCATTAAAGTAAATGCTATTTCGTCGATTTTTTCAATCTTTTTGGAAAAATTTGTTGAAATACACAAAACAAACATCTGGTAAAGATATCATTTTTTCGATTTCAGGAAGGAAAACAATTTTGAACTATGAACTGCTACATATTTTGTGTCGTTTTCGAGAAAAATGAAATTTTTAATCGTTAAAAATGAAAAAATCGTGTTTCTCAAAAATCTGTAGGACGATGTTTTTCTTCCTTGGCTTAAAATAACCGAGAGGGGTAGGCGTTCGTTTCGGCAATGACCTTTTCATTTGAGTAAAATCTCTTGCCAGTCAGCCGTCATTTCAAGTTTGGGAACAGAAAGAAGTCGTACAGAGCCAAGTCTGGAGAATAAGGTGGATGAGGAATCAATTCGAAGCCCAGTTGTGTATTTTTGCCATTGCGTTTGCGGAGGTGTGAGTCGGTGCGCTGACTTGATGAAACAGCACTTTTTTGTAAGCCACTTGTGGCCGTTTTTTTAGCTCGGCTTTCAAATGGCCCAATAATGATACATAGTACGTTCCTGTTATAGTTTTACCCTTTGCTAAGTAATCAATGAGGATAATTTCTTGGGAGTTCCGAAATGCTGTGGCCATTGCCTTCCCAGCTGACAAAACAGCCTTCGCCTTCTTCGGCGCACTTTTACCAGGTAATACCCACTGCTTTGACTGCTGCTTTGTCTTGGGCGTATAGTGGTGGATACAGGTTCCGTCAGCGGTTACAAAATGGCGCAAGAACTCCTTTATCTTGCGCTTGAACATGTTCAAATTGGATTGAGAAACATCAGCACTGTCCAACTTTTGCTGGTCAGTGAGTACGCGCGGCACCTATCGCGCCCATAGCTTTCGCGTGTTCAAATGATTATGCAAAATGTTGTGTACACATTCAGTTGATATGTCAGTCATCTTAGAAATCTCACGCACCTTAAATTTACGGTCATCGGTCACTAAACGGAGAACTTTTTTGGTCACTTCTGGCATAGTCGCGCCTGAAGGCTTCCCTGAACGTGATTCGTCATTTGTGCTCGTACGACCAAACTTAAACTCTTGCATCCACCTTTGGACTGTTGTATTCGCTGGAGCAGATGTGCCACAATACGTATCAAGCTTTCCTTCAGCTTCTTTAGCCATTTTGCCTCTGAAATAATAATGTTTAATAAGAACACGAAATTCGTTTTTTTCCATTGTTTACAAAATCACAGAGACGATGACGCGACAATTACAATAAACACAAAGTACTTGACAGATTGTCATGAAACTCTGGATTTATTTTTTTTTAAGGTTAGTACTTCACAAGAATGATAAGGATTTTATACTAATGGCGCCATCCGGTCTTCAGGCCCGGGACTTTTCAAACGACTTAGTACTAAAGAGAAATTGGATGTGCTAGAACTTTTAAGTTGAATATAATCGAGGGTGGCTGCATGGCCGGCTCTACCATATAGGCGAAATAAACGATAGAGGGCGGCAAAATCGAGCCGAAATTTTTATTTTTATAACGAGAAATCGATGGAAAAAATATAAAAAATTCATCTTTTATTTCAAATTTACCGTAAAAAATGAAAGCGCAGCCACGTGACCAATTAATGAGATACTATTCACGTTATCTATACATATGTACATTTTCCTGTGACATTGATATATCTTATACTGGCTGCAAAGTACTCTTTAGGAGCAAATAATGTTTGACATCCACATTATCACTATTTCTTATCAAAAGTTTTCGCGATCATTTAATAACCATTCATATAATGGGCGGTGGAGGGGGGGGGGGGCAAAATTATCGTTCGCTTAGGGCGCCAATCTTCCTTGAGCCGGTCCTGGGCAGCAGTGCCGATGGTTCTAGAATCACATATTTGGTTGAAAATTCATCATCTTTTTTCGAAAATTAACTTTGCTGTTGAAAGTTCATCTTTTCCGGTTAAAATGTCATTTTTTTCCTATAAGATTCGACCTTGTAGCTTGAAAACTAAACTCTTGTGTTGAAAATTCGTCCTTTTGGGTAGAAAATTAGGCTTGTTAGTTGAAAATTCATCTATTTGGTTGAGGATTGAACTACACTGTTAGAAATATTTGCAGTTTTAATATAAGTTTAATATACATTTTTATATTAAATCTAAAAACTTGGTATATGATATCGCCATTAAGAGACTATTTATTAAATTTAACACACATGTATATTGATCATTCATAAGAAAAATCAGATAATTACACTTTACACAAATTAAAAATACTTCTGGTAGTAATTTTCAAGTATAAATAATTAAACATGATATATTCTTTTAGTTAAACATAAATTACACTGGTTTTTGAGTGAAAAGGTTCAAGAAAGCAAATAATTAAGAAACCTTACCTACAAGTAGCAGTACTCACGCTAAGATTCTAATAATTATAATAAATTTTGGAAGAAATTCCAACCGTACATCGCGCTTCAATTATGAGTAACAATTAAGTTGACGAATTTTAGGTTATTACTTATGTTTGAAATATTTGACAAGATTTGAATGCATCACAGAACTTTAAAGTTGTGGGTTGATTTAGAATCAATCAACATATTCGGATTATTCCATTTTCCAAAAAAAGGTAATAATCCAAAAGAATAACACATTTCTAAAAATTCTTAGCTTACTCAAATTTTTATACAATATTGAAATGAAAATAGATATCTTTTTATAAATTGAGTTAATCATCAATACCTCAATTAAAAGGAATCTTAATATTATTCATAGGCAACCCTGCAGATTGGAACTTGGAACTTTTCAGTCAACATTGGTTCAAGCCAGCCGTGCGCCCCGAATATATATATATATTCATTAGAGCGGCGTGAAAATGCTCAAATTAGGCGAATTGTTTGAGCTAAGAAGAAATAATCTGTGGGTTGATATCCGCAAAAAGTGAAAAAACAAATTTGTAATGGGTTGATATCTTCTATTATTATCTTTTTTCATTTCAAAATTTAAATTTTTGAAAATTCAAACATTGCCCTATGGCTGCCAAAATTATGGCGAATTTTTTATATCTACAGTTCATCCTAGTGAATAATAATAATAAGTCGGAAATTCAAATAAAACATTCTACCCAATCTACTCTCTGAATCTGAATCAGTGAACTGTTGCTAATTTCCAGTGGAATTTCACTGATTGAAATCGTGAGAATGTAGTCACTGAGAATCAGTGAAGGAGGACTGAATGAATCAGTGCAAAAGCGTCACTAATTCAATGAGTGAGCCATATATTCTCGTGATGCTGGTTCCTTCGGTAAGTGAGTATCAATGTATGTTTTCAAAACTATTTTTTTAAAGAAAAATCACTAAACTTGAAACATTTTATCCAAATTCTTTAATGACACTCATACATACAATTGAAGGACACTTTTATTCATATTTCACTACATCGTCAAAAATAAAATAGTTCACTAAGATTCATCGAAACAAATTAAGCGATTTATGATCGCGCTCTTGCGAAACGCGACTAACGAAGCCACGCGGGGACAGCATAACGTAGCGTAAAAGTTGTTCAGTGTTCACTGACTCAATCAAAGCAACCTTTACTGATTCACTTCAGTGACTTATTTCACTGATTTTTCCAGCGAAAATACGAAATATCACTAGCTTTTCAGTGAAACTCTGCATTTTGACTTAAACAGTGAAAATTTCACTGATTCAATTTTAGAGAGTAGAATCTTGCTGAAATGGTACTGCCGTAAGAGCACCAAAATTTTTTATTTCTTGAAGCTGAGTCTTAGCAAATCATTAAAATCGCTCAAAAAAGGTAAAATTGATGATCTTTGACCCACAAATTTTTTTTCTTAGAAAAAAAAGTGATAACATGCTTCACTGATTCATGCTGAAAAAATTTCAGGTTCAGTGTTCGGATTCAGGTTTCCCACGTTCCTTATAAGAATAAAATTATATTTGATAAGAAACTATTCACTAATAATAAACTATCAATTGGTGCTTTGCAAATTCTTTTTTAATGCAGTACTTTATATAATTATTAGGAGTACCTGGGAATTCAAAGTCATTCATTGCCTGAGTTTCCACACGTTTAGATTGCTTAGGACTTCAGAATTTCCCTTTACCACCATTATGTATTGCTTCTATTGCTTTTAAAAGCCGAACATTCACTTTATACTCTGTCAAGACTCCACAACGTTTAGATTTATTCATTCACCTTATCGAAAGCTTTCTTTAATTCAACGAATGCACAGAAAACTCTTGTTTTTAATGCTCCAAATTTTTTCTATGATATGTCTCAAGCTACATAACTGATCCCCTTATGATCTGCCTTGCATGAATCCACATTGGGCTTCCCAAATCCTCTCGTGAGTTATTCTCATTTCCTCCGGAATGAGTATTTTGGTAAATATTCTGCCCACAATACTTAGTAGGCTTTTCACTCTATAATTAGTACGGTCGCCTTTATTACCCTGTTTCTTGTAGATTGGGACGATAACCGCCATCCTTCAATCATTTGGAACTTAAACATACACAGCACACATATTCGTAAATTCGCTCAGCCACACGAGCAAATATCCGTCACTGTTCTTAAACATTTCAACCACATCCATACTAGCAGCCTTACTATTCTTTAGATTCATAATCACGGATATAATGTCGTCGATATTGATTCTTCTTCTGTTACCGACAACGGCATTGCCTAACGTATTCTCTTCAATGGGAAGGTTATTATGCTCCATGGCTCAACCTCCATACAATTTTTTGAAAAAATTTCTCATACAGTCTTTCACTCTGTCCCCACCCCTTCACCATTTCACCATCGGCAATCTTAGTTCTGACTACCTCAGTGCTAGCCCTTCCTAATCTTCTTGAACCATTTCCAAAATAATTTTGTATTTTCTCCAAAATCATTTTGAATTTTTCATCATAATCCGCTTTGATTTTAAGTAAGGTGATAGCGGGTGACGAGGACAGCGGAAACGAGATTAGTAGGGAAAAGGTGAATGAGGCGATTGCAAGGCTGGAAAGAAACAAGGCAACAGGTGAGGATGGCTTGAAGAATGAAGCACTGAAATATGGCGGTGGAGGGGTGGAAGAAGGGAACTTCAGGATTTGTAATAAGGTTTAGACAGGCGGAGGTTGGCTGAGGGGATAGAAGACAGGGCTAATCGTGCCGTTGATTGAGGACGTAGGGGAAAAAAGTAGAGGAGTGTAGAAATATCACATATCATGAGAACCACAGATAACATTCACGTGCTCAATTTTCTAGTCAATAGAAATTTGAGGGAAAAAACTAGTTTGAGAAAAACTAGTTTTACTGTTTGTGGATTCTAAAGCAGCATTTCGCTTCGTGAAAAAGAGGGTTTTATGGAAGGCCATGAAGGAGAGGAGTAAATAAAAGTTTGAAATAGAGCATGAAAGAAATATTCGTGGAGACGAGGATGAGGGTGAAGATAGGAGAAGAAAAAGGGGAGGAATCCTAGATAGGGAGGGGACTTGGGCATGGTGCCCATCGAGTCCTCTTCTGATTAGTGTCCTTTTGGCAGACTTGAAGGAGAAGATGATGAAGAAGGTCAGGGGGAGGGGAATATTCAGAATAGGCAAACTGTACTCACAAGCATATGCAGACGATGTAATTCTGGTAGCAGATGATGGAGTAGGGTTGAATCTGATGATGACAGCGTTCAAAGAGTATGTGAGAGAAAGAGTTTTAATGGTGAAGGAGAGTATGACTAACGTGATGTGTTTTGGAAATAGAAAGTGTAAGATAGGGTACGAATGGAAGATAAATAGCGAGGTGGTGTATTTGGCGAAGAAATTCTACTACCTAGGATTTTGGTTCGAAGCAGGAGGAGGAAACGAGCCGCAGGTGAGAAAGAGATTGGAGTGTGCAAGTAAAGTAATGGGACAGGTGTGAGGTATAGGGAAGAGGAGATTCGAGGACGACTGGTGGTTGAGCGTGTGTATTTTCGACATGCTAGACTAATCAGTGTTAAGTTATAGAGTGAAAATTTTGGGATGGATAGATAGATGGGATAGGATAAAAGTGTGTGAAGCCTGCATGAGAAATATCTGAGATGGATCACTGGAATGAGTTGTGAGTGCCCAGGAGATTATAGAAAAAGAGAGGAGAGTTAATGTTGGACGCTCGAAATGGGAGGATAGATGTGAAATGAGATTTGAACGTGGTAAACAAGTGAGGGGTCAAGAATGGTAGAGAATAGAGGAAGATATGAGGGCAAGGGCAAGTATGAGATGGTGATGAGTGAAGATGAGCCGGAAAACCTAAAAGAGCTTAAAAGGGAGAGCAAATGGAATAGAATGGTGAGACTTAGAATGGGAGAGGGGGTAAGAGCATGTAGGTATTGGATAAGTAAAGAGAATAATCTGTGTCCAGTATGTAGGCATGAGCAAGAATCATGAATGCATGGTTAAAGAGGTCTACGCGTGACAAAGGGGAAGGGGAGGGTATTAAAGAGAGAATAAACTTGATTTTGGATGTGAATGGTCAGGGTATGGAATGGGTGAAGAAGCTGGAAGAATTGAGAGCAAGCTGGTTGCACGGGGAAGGGAGGATTCACAAAATGACTCCTAAAGATTTTTGTTTGACCGCGAATCGTCATAACAATAAACTATCTCTGAGGTATTTGTAGTTGATTCTGTTGGAAAGAAATTTTTATATTGAAAAATGTTCAAATAATCAATTTGTTAACTAAATTTGTTCAAACAATAATTACTTGATTATGAAGTATTTTATTATATTATACTTAATTGTGAAGTATAACAGCAAGACACATTGGCAACCTACTAGTTATTGATTCTGCCGAAAAAAGGGTACATATTTACTCAAAAATTACCAAATAATGCATTTGTTTATCAAATTTGGTCAAATAATACAAGATTGTTGTTGTAGTACATACTATTGCAGCAGCAGGTGATTGGTGAAATATTTAAAGCTATTCCTGCTTAAAAATATAAATTTATTTCATTAGAAATGCCTTAATTTCTTGTGTGTTTATTAAGTTGTTATGAACAATAAGGAATTGATGTTTAGCATCTTCCAATTTCAAGTTACTTTTATTTTATTTCCACTTTTTCTTGAAAATATTGATCTTGTGCATCTAAATGTGGTAAATAAGGTAGATATAACTTTTTGTCACTAATTTGTATATAACAATTCAAATTTTTGTTTCATCAGAATAATACTGCCGGACATCATTTTTAATTAGTTTTCGCCTCAATGTGAACAATTTTCGGCAGAATAACAAGTTTCTTAACTAAATGGCAGTCTTGATGCTTTCTTTGCCCCACTGTGGGACGCAGCGTTAAACACAAATTTCAGAAAATGGAAGACTGTGGGTTCAAATTTTTTTTTCTTCCACATTATACGCAACTGTGTGAAATTTGGTCCCCATAAAAAGACCCTCCTGATCAATTTTGCCAAAATTGCTAAGAGAACTCGAAAAAAATCATCTATTTCTTGATTTACTTCAACATGTTAGTTGCATTGAAAAAATATTGGATTAGAAGTTGTAGATATCTATGAAATACATCCTTTTCGTTCACTTCATTCTTTTCAGTAAACCAACCCATCTCGAGAAAAATTGAAAAGAGAGTGAAAGGCCTAGGATGATAAAATAATAAAAACATTGTAAGAAGGAAGTTTTATATTAACCTGTGCAAGCACGATAACGATGACAAAAAAGCATTCACGTCTAAGCTATGGAAATATTCAGATACAATAATCTTTAGAAAATAGGAAAATGTTTAAGTTTTAGCGCTTTAAGCAAAACTTAACTGTTTTCAATCATGGTTCAAAAGAAAACCAATATCATGATGTTTAAGTTGTAAATTCTGATACGTTCTTATTGAATAATAAAACTAAAATGAAGTTGAACAATGTGCAACAGCTTGTAATAAAGTAGAAACATGTATAACGTTCGTCTAAATAATAAGCAAAAGTTCTACTAAACATTTTTTTTTTTTTTTTGGGTCAGAACAAAATTCCACATAGTTTCTTTTTATGTGAAGAGGAAAAAAATAAAACCTCAGGGTCTTTCATTTTCTGAAATTTGTGTATTACGCTACGTCCTATCTCTCACACTACTGAACAAAATTTTTCTAATCATATTCCTACCTAAATTTAATATCATTGTCAAATATGAAAGTGTTTGCTTACCTTACATGCTTAAATAAATGCGTCAACTTTCTTCTTGAAATAATATTATTTTCCTTAAAATGAGACACGCCGTAATGTGACTTACCGCAAATTTTCCAATTTTTTGTGTACCTCAAATTTTCCAATTTTTTGTGTACCTCAAATTTTCCCGAATAAGATATGCCTAAATGTGACTGCTAGTAAGGAAGCGTTCACATATTATGTAACATTGAAAAGGGTGGGAGAGGGCTCGCGCTTAATTACAGTATGTTATGTGGAGAAGGGGATATTTCTAACCCGATTACGTAAAATTTTCATTTTATGTGTTTCAAAAAAAGCAAAGAGCGAAAAAAGATTCATATCACATGTGCGCCAGAAGTGAACGATTTTCATCCATTTCTTGAAATCCGTAAGAAAATTTGGAAATAGATAAAAATCGATAAAGTGACCACGATTTGATTAAACAGATTAAAAGTCGATTTTCACAATAAAAAAACCCACGCATATATTGTTTGCATATTTTTTGTTAAATTCAGCCTTCTCTGAGGACGATTTTTCAGGTGGGTTTAGTTTACATGAGTTTTAGACGGCTAAGCTGAAAGAATTTCTGTGAACGAGAGAACTCTTTTTCTTGAAAATATAGATTTTCAATTTTTTTCGCAAGCGATGCAAGATATCACAAAAGAGCGGAAGGCATTTTTAGTAGAACTTTTGTAAATGAGCCAATATTTTTTAGTACTTTGTCGATTATGTTGTTTTTTGATTGAGCCCACTTAAAACTCGCAGGGTAACTTCCTTATGGAAGGCTAAATTCAACAGTCAATAAATGTGTGGGTTTATTGCGAAATTTTATTTTAGTACCATTCGAAACTATTTTGTTCTGAGTCTCATTTTAATACCTGAAATGAGCCCTTGAATAATTCATATTTTTACAGTGTAAAAAAAGACATGAAATTTGAGTAAATTAAGTTAATTTTCAAAATTTGTGCAAAATTTACAAATGTGAATTTTTCTTCAAAAGTTCTCTTGAAGAATCAAGAAAAATGCAGAAAATCATATCCATCTTCAAACATTTCGCAAAGTCCAACAGAAGTACTTTTTGCTCCACCGCCATTTTCAAAAATTTTGCACAGGACAATAAAAGTACCTGAGTTCAATCATGGGCGAACACTGGCAGTGGAACCATTAGCCACGATTAAGACATTGTTCATTACCATGGGACGGCCATGAGACGACCATGGGAGAAGATTGACTCAACCTTGAACCAAGCTTATCGCATGCTGAGCAATCTTGAGCTATGGTTCACCCACTGTACAGTTTCCACGCGGGAATGGCCATATATTTATATGAATTTTATGTTCTGCAATATAAATATTGATAAGGTGATTAACTTTTTAATTCCAATCATTGAAGATGAATTCTAAATTTAAAAATCTCTATATAATTCTTTGACTTTTAACAGTATAATTTTAATTACATGCTAAACTGTTATCTCGAATTTCAGAATTTTTTTCAAAAGAATTTAATTGTTTTACTTTAGTTATATGATATTTTGCAATTTTCATTCAATTGAGCTAGAAAGTGTGGATGAATTCCCGAAAGTTTATTCAGTGGTGTCAGAAAAGGAAGACTTCATTACAAATGCATCACATGAGCTAATTATTTGTTGCATACCTTTTTAGGGGATATAAATAAATTGTAAGTGAGTTTGACAGCGATTTTGAGAGATCTCAAACAATTTCAATATATTTTGCGAAATTTCAATGGTTTCCAATCATTTCAAAGGATTCGAAATATTTCAAGTAGGGAGGAGAGGAAAGAGATGGAAAAAATAAACTGAAAATGGGCAGTTGGGGAGAAGATATTTTAAGAAAATTAAGAGGAAAAGTGGAAAACGAGGAGGTAGGGAGTATGGAAGAGGAAGGAGTAGACACGCTGCTAGAAAAACATGGAAGAGTTATTCATAAGGTAAGGGAGTTGATGAGACCGAAAGCAGATACAGAGAGTGTAGGAGAGGTTGGTGGGATGACAAGTGCAGGGAACGTTAAGACAGGATGAAGGAGAGTGTAAGAAAGTTGAGGAAAGGGAAAATGGATAAATGGGAACTCAACAGGAGGAAAGACATCATGAATCTTGAGTGTAAAAAGACAATGAGAGAAGGAAGGGTACATGGAGCAGGTCAAGAAAAGGAAGAGTTCATCACCTTTTTAGGGGATTTAAATGAATTGTAAGTGAGTTTGATAGCGATTTCGAGAGATCTCAAACAATTTAATACATTTCGCGAAATTTCTATGGTTTTCAATCATTCCAAAGGATTCGAAATATTTCAAGTGATTTAACTGCTTTTGAAAAATTTCAAAAGTAAATAAATAAATAAGAAGACTTAAAACTTTCATAGACATCTTAGCGAACCTAAGTCAATTTTATTAATTGTTTTTGACGCAGGATCACCACGTATTGTGTCGATATATATACGAATATGTTTGTAGCTCATAACGATTAACAAGTTTTTATTCAAACAATGACACGCGGAGTTTCAATTTGAAATCATTTTGTGACGTATAGTGACAAAAATCCATATGTCATTAAAAAATGCCTGTATATGATATTATCTGTTTGATTATGGTTTCCTGGTGCCTCATTAAAGTTTTTAGATCAGATTCAAAATCTTGTCCTGAGCCCTTCTTGAATAAGTCAAGTTTTGTTTACCAAAAATTATGATATAAACATATATACATGAATTCTAGATTGATCTAAAACCTATCTTTTCTCCTTCACATCCCCTACTTATCCTTACCACACAAACTCTTTAGTGTATAGTTTTGAACACTCGGAAGGTATGATAGAGAACATCATTAAAAGATTGGTTTTAAGAATCGAGTTTGAGAGTATGCATACTAGTTTTTATATTTTATTACTGTACATTTCTCATAATGAAATTAGATTCCAAAATTCGGTATCGACAACTAAGTACTGGAAAAAAATGAAAAATGAGCAAAAAATCATCTTTTGAGCAACTTTTGCCATCCACTTGTATATAAATTTTGCATCTCATCATTTTTGAGAAACAAAAATTGACCTTATTCAGAAAGGGCTAAGTCGATATTTTTCAATTTGGTCTGAAATTTTTCATAGGGTGCAGGAGAACTATAATCAGCTAAAAATTGTCAAATGCAAGAATCCTTCAACTGAATTTGGTTCAGCCCCGCAAGGTCGGTACGCGGTGTCACGACGAAAAGTGGCAGTGTGCCGAAAAGCACCTTTTTGGACAAAAGTTGCTCGGCAGTTCAATTTTCAACGGATTTGAATGTATTTCTTTTTTTAATGACCGCTAGATTCCCAGGTATAACGTGTGACTGCTAATTTGTCACTTTTTTTAGGGCAACATTTTTTTTATTAAATCACAAATGGAATTCATTTTTTAAAATAACTTTTCAAGTTTTCCATCGACCTAAAGATTCTCAAATTCGATAAAGCAGGCCTTAAATCAATATAAAAACTACTTATGAAATATTTCGAATGAAGTTGACTCATCGGCACATAAAAACAATGTTAACAAAGTAATAAACTTGTTATTCGTAATTTGTAGCTTACACAAAAGAGGTAGTATTTCTTTTTGAGAACGCTTGATTCATCTCTGTGACTTATTATATATGATACGATATGATAATAGTATATGCTTATAAACACAAGCAAAAAACATCGAAGTAAAATGTCAAATCATTTGAACATTGGAAGGACGGTATTCTTGCCTGATTTCTACTTTTCAGAATTACAAATGAATTGACCTATTTTGTTTAATTAATATTTTTCCGTAGTTTTTATTATTGAAAATCACTGTTGGGCATCATTTCATTTTCCATCTGGATGTCATATATGGAAATTTGATAATAGGTAGATTGCAGATCGAAATAAAAAGAAAATATAATCCTTCTTCTTATCCATTCTCTTATTTTATCAATATTCTAATTATTAACAGGGATTTCGAGGGAACTCAATACATTTCTTAATATTTCAAAGGATTTATATTTTTTGAGAGGATTTCAAGGAAATTTCAATGATTGCAAGTCATTTCACAATATTTTAAGGCGTCTCATTGTTCACATGTTTCAAATATTTCAAATGACTTTAATTGTTTTTAAAAAATTTCGAAAATACGTAAATAATCAAACAAACTGTTGTTTGACACATGTCATAAAATTCAATAAAAAGAGTGATTTTCCGAACATAATAACTTTAGGCCTGTCATCGCTGGAGCATTGATTTTTCAGATCTCCGGCAAATTTTGTCTGCTTTAACTGATTTGATAACAACTTTCATCTAAAATAAACAAAACATGAGATATTTTACGGAAATTGAAATGAAGTCCATTCTGAGGAAAATTTTTCGACAGAAAATCACTTCTGGAAATCTTATCTCTTAAACCATTCAAAATAAAACATTTTTTTCCATTTTACATGGAATTTTGTTCACGTCAATTCTTTTTCTGACTATTTAGGCGAACAATGCACAGAGAAGAAGCATTTAATAAAAAAAAAAACTTTCTGCACCTGCTTTTGTCCGAATATATATATAATTATATATATCAGGGTGGAGTGAAAAAGCTCAAAGGAGGTAAATCATTCGAGCTAAGGAACAAAAATTTGTGGATTAATATCCACGAAAAGTGAAAAAACAAATTTGTAATCGGTTGACATCTTCTACTCTTTTTTTTATCTCAAAATTCGAATTTTTGGAAACTCAAGGTCTTAGCAAGTGATTGAAATCACTTAAAAAAATTAAATTAAAGATTTTTGAACTCTCAAAGGACCACAAATTTTTTTTTGTAAGAAAAGAAATGCGATAAAATGCTTTAATGATTCAAGATGAAGAAATTTTAGGTTTAGTTTTTGGTTTGAGGTTTCAGTGAAGTGCAATACACTTCACTGTATTATCACAGAAAGGCCAAACAATGCATTTTTTCAGAAAAAAGTACCTAGAACTTTAAAACTGTAAAACAAAATCTACTTGGTAAATGCCAAAAATCATTAAGAACTCTCCTACATTCCTTACAAGAATACAATTGTATTTGATAAAAAATTATTTTTCATTCATAAACTATTAATTGGTGCTTCGCGAATTCCCTTTTCATGCAGTATTTTATATAATTATTAAGAGTACCTGGGGATTCAGAGTTGTTGATGGCCTAAGTTTCCACACGTTTAAATGGCTTAGGACTCCATAAGTTGATCCAATAAGAAAGGGAAGAATGAACCAATACTCAAATTTAGCAATAATTTCTTTCTCAATCTCGAAAATAGCGATTTTGATTAATATTGTATTTTTCTGCAAGGATCACTTACACAGTAAGGAGCACGTAAAAAGAGGCCGAATTTTCGGTATCGTCGCCAAATGAGTATAACAGTAACAACAAAGATGAGATAATGAAAGTCCGTAAATCAATTCATTTAATATATTATATTTGGAATTCCTTTTGAAGTTTCTGCTAAAGCAACGTTTGGCAGCTCCCGATAGACGACTTAGGGCCTTCGGGATAGCATTTAGCTCCATGTGAACTCAGCGCGCAAGCCTTTTTCTTAGTAAAAATTGCAGAGCCCCAAATTTGGGCATTAGGGGTCTTTCAAGCCTTTAATGAGCCCCCAATCATGGTATGAAACTGGGATTGTTTCTAGCAATATTTCCAGAATTATAGGTGTAGCGCTCTTAGCTTCACATATGAAACCATACTGCCCATTGTTTTTTTGAATTTGAGTAAATGTGATATGAAATATATAAATGAATGTAAATGAAAAATATTTTCAATAAATAATAGATTCAATGCTTTCACGATGATTCATTATGATGAAAGGAGGTGTTTCGGGTTTCAATCGTGTGTAAAACTACGAATTTTGCCGACGTTTCGTGAACATTGCAGTTCACTTCTTCAGGGCTAACCTGAAACTGAAGCTTCAG
>JAUMHM010040510.1:0-12891 GCA_032362435.1 Melikaiella ostensackeni
TCTTCTGGTATGTACCCATTGTATCCCTAAGTTTACACCTGCCTTACTGCCAGGGTCAAAGGGGCCGTTGTCTTCTGGGGACCAGAATATGACTGTTTAAGAGAGGTTTTAGACAGGCCTACACAGTACAAAATCACTGAAAAAACAAACTGTCATTCAAATTGTAAGCCTCGGCAACGCTTTCCTTCCCTGGCCCCTTCCCAATCTAAATCTTGCGAATTTTATCATTGATAATTTAACGCACCAAGGATCAAAAAATGAATAAATTATATATGGTGGTGTGGAATTAGCATGTATAGTTTATATAATTTAAAGACCTGATACCTCTGGATGTATCATTTTGCCAATATGGATCATTTTGTTTCACGTTTGTGCCATGTGTCACTCCCGTGGCTTCTTGACTTCGGGGCCTTCGATAGCTTGCGCTAACTCATCGTCCTCTCGCCATCAGTAAAAAATGTGTAAATACGCTGTTATTTGTAAATTTACGGTCACATGTAAATTTAACTCTACGTACATTCACGACGTATTATAGAGGTCAAATAATATATACCGTAATACGCAGCAATTTTACAGATCGACCGTCAATGACAGTCGATACGTTGAACTACGGTCGAATGTGATTTGCAGCATAACTTTTTTTACAGTGTAGCTAAGACGGCCAGAAACCTGTCCGCTTTTCGTTGTTGACATTTTGAGCTCACTCAACTTTTTTCTTTGTGACCTTTAATGTTTGCAGTGTTTTGAATAAATAAAAGTATTGTCTGTAACACAATTCTCTTGTATTGGTTTCTGTAATGTCAATGCAATATATGTGCCCTGAAAGCATTTGAATGACTGTAACGATGTTGGAGTTCTAAGCCCGACTGAATAGAACGAAGTTCGCTACACGACTTTTGCGAGTTTTGGAAAATTTTATTCTGTAAACTGGAGATGAAACTTATTTTGAGAAAATTTGAAATATAAGTATGGAAATTGGAAGCGGTTCATAAACCTCAATAATAAATGATTCTGCAATGCTTATCTTGAATAATTTTTTTCTACTTTTTTGAACTGAGGAAGTTTAAATATATACGTTATGCAATTTTCTCTGATATTCTATGAAAGATTCTGAGAAGGAACATCCATGGAAATATGGTTATTTCCCTAAAATCAAGTTATTAGTTAAGTTTGAGGTAACAAATATCAATTCCCTATATTACTTTGTTACGTCTATATATACATTTTCTCTGAAAAATCATCGTAGCGTCGTTTCTATTTTTGGCACCACGTGGGACTTCGGTTAAGCTGGCATTACATTTGATTCGTTGTTGTTTTGTTCGCCCACAAAAGTGCTGGCGTATTTCTATCAGTGTAAATTTTATTCGATTGGTTGTCATAAATAGAATATGCTTAGAAAACCTCAAACTGAACCCTCAGATTCTTACCAGATTTATTATTGGGATTAAGAGCCCTGTTCTTATAATTTTCTTTGATGGTGCAGCAGAGAAGCTGCTGAAGAATGCCTTAGCAAACATTGTTTCCTGTTTAAGTTTGATACATTGCAGAAAGTTTTGTTCTCCTCCAGATGAGAATATTTGGTGGCATTCAGATAAATGTGGCAAGCAGGACTCAGTGTCTGAATTTTATTATCAGGCAGGCCCTAACCTGTGCAGATAAGACGAGGTGGACTCATGTCCTAGTCGTCCGACATAAATTATGTCTCTCTGAATCGGCATATCTCACACGCCCTCACCTGTGCAGATGAGAAGAGATGGACTCATTTTCTATAATCATTTGACATGGACAATGCCTGTCTTTGGATCTACGTGTCTTTCAGGCCCTAACCTGTGCAGATACGATGAGGTGGACTTCACTCATGCAATTTGAATCGAACTTCATATACAAGTAAGCCCGATTACTGATATAGGCATGCTTTTAATAGGATCTACATATCTGACAGACCACAATCTGTACAGAAACGACGTGATGGACTTATATCCTAATTGTCTGGCATAAATTATTTCTTTCACCGGATCCACATATCTAACAGCATATAAACTGTGATATAACGATGAGTTGGACTCAGGTCTTATTCGTCGACATAAATTTGATCGCTCTTGGGAATTATATATCTAATAGGCTTTTAGCTGTACAGATCTACATATATCAGACGAGGTAGACTTATATCCTAACCGTCTTACATTTTTCAAACAGACTCATGCCTTACTGAAAATTATGTCTTTTATTGGATTTATAAATCTAATCTATACGTATACGTCAAAATGGATTCAAATTCTAAATTTGAGATAGTCTTCAAACATAATCTCATGGTGTAATCTCATCATATTCATTCCAATTTACACTCAGTTATACAATAAGTGTCAAATTTTTTAACATTTATCCGTCACAGGAAAATTCCTTTCTTTGGTAAAACTATTCGGAAGATTCTAGTTTTCAATAGTTTAAAATAGATTCTAATGTGTTACACAAAATGATATGCTATGTGGAGTTCACATATTCTGTCAGGCTCAAACCTATACAAGTACGGCGATATTGGGGATTTACCTGTAAACATGCTATGCGACACTGTCGGCCCCTTCGCGAATTAATCAATATGGCCGTGGATGTCATATTAAATACGAGTAAAACATCACGAAAACCAGCAAAAACATAGCGTTTAACTGCAATGATCGTTGAACTGAATAAAAAAATGCTGTGATAAGTGGTTTTGATGAGCGAAAGACTTCCGAGCTGATAAATATTTGCTCCAATAATGGAATTTGCATGTCAAAAATCAACAAGTTTCTGAGATTGTTGCGTCAGTGGTTGTGACTCCAAAGAGAATAAAAACTTCAATTTTAGTTTTCATAGAGTGCCAAAGCTTGGAAGTGTTAAAATAAAAAAGCGAAACTTATTTGGAAAAATTGAAGTTGTAGATAAACACAGTGAGTGGTTGAGAAATTTAAACATGATAGATTATAACGTCAAAAATGTACTTGTCTGCTCCTTGCATTTTAATGAAAATGATTACTGGTTTCCGAATTGGTATACTATATATCAATTGAATAAATAATATTTAATATAATTTAGCGAAAATGTAACCGCTATGATCTAATGTTTTTACTGTTTCACAGAGACGCAAAAAATGTACAGTACATATATTCTATACGCACAGTTTTATTGCAATTCTCATCGTCACTATTAATTAATAACCTTCCTTTTACTTCGTGTGGTTCTGAATTTAAAGCACTGGTTTGAAAGCACAATGAATATATTTCAACCTTATCGCGAGTTTTCATGGTAGCTCCGCACATTACAATCATACCAGAATGAAGAATATTTTGGCCTTCAATCATATTTCTGGATGCAAGTGTAGCTGTTGCGTAACTACATAAACTGTCTAAGTCCAAAAATATTAAATTATTGCTACTACACCATATTATCCATATGGTTTCCCCGGCCATGTTTGTATCGTACCGCACCGCTCCTTTTGGCGCGGTGGATGTTTTCATTCCCAATAGACTAACAATAATCGTCAGAGAGTTTTTGGACCAACTCTTCTTTATTGCAGAATATTTTAAGCTTCTTTCTAAGCACATGCGTATTTGATAGTTTTTCGATGACGCACAAGTTATAAAAAGTTATGTCTTCCCTGATTCATATTTTGACAAGCCATAAACTATTCACTGGCTATTATACAATGAAATGGACTTTTAATTTAATCATTTGTAATTTTTTAACAGGCTTTCCTTTGGCCTTTCACAAAAAATCGTGCATTTTTGGATCTAAATATCTTACTGTCAGCAATTTGTCTAGATACGACGAAACGGGCTTTGAGCCTGGCCGCCTAGATCATTTCATAATAGATACTATTCTGTTACAGCAACTTATATCTGTTCTTTTGATCTAAATTATTGACACCGATGGTTTCTAGCATGTCTTTATTATTATCATGAAACTGGCTTCATTAAATCAGTGTAACAACTTTAATTTGAATTCAGATCGAAATTTGGGTAGGATTTTTTTTGAACGGAAAATAGTAAACTACTTATATCTATCTTGCATGACAACCATGAACTGTCTTAAGTTATATGATATTTTTCTTAGCTCGAATCTCCCTTATAGATTATTTATATCAGCTTCGAATGAAGTATTTCTTCATCTTTCAAACCACATTATCATTGCCATTTTCGCACTTCTTTTCTTTAAACTTTCTATTATTGAATTCATTTTGCTCTTCTCTTTATATCTTCCTGTATTCCTGTAAAGAAGAAAAAGGTGCCGGAAGCAGAAGTTATTCGACCCCTTTTAGGTCTACATCTTTGCCACGAGAGGGTCATCACTGCCAAGCTCAGACTTCTAGTGCTCCTATTTCTGCATGAATCTTGATAGAGAATCTATATGATGATGAAGAAATAACCGAGTCTCTTCATCATCAGAATGCATATTTTTGAAAAGTAAGAATTGAGAACATATTGAACAATTATTTGGCTTTCTGTGATCATTATAATACACTTTTTGGTCATTCATAATTACAAAATGTTTCACTTACTACTGGAATCATAAGTTTCAAGGCATATTGTGCTACAAGTCCAGGAAGTAGACAGTTCCACACCAGTGCACAGTGGGGCAGGAGGCCCCCAAAAGTGGCAAAAAGTAAAGGTCTAAATTCACATAAAAAAGAGTTTTTATTGCAATACACATATGTCATCGTAGTTATACACAAAATTCCACGAGATTTCATTCACAATTAAAGTCTGTAGAGTCTGTCCAAATCGTAAAATGTCTTACCATGAACGTCATCAAAATTTTTCGAAAAATTTATCAATTTCTTAAATTTGGTGCAAATTGCAATGTTTAAAGTTCTTATTATTCATTGAAACCGTCTTTTTTTGTAGGTACTAAGTCACTTGTAATAATAGATTATTCACGCATGAAAGGAGAGTTTACATGTACAATTTTTTATTTTTGAATACTGGACATTTTTCCGTTTAAAAGTATCACAAAGTACCACCTCCTTTTAAGTTGTTTCAGGGATCATTCTACTCGTTAATTACTGTAGTTTCAAATGTGCTACCACTGGGTGCCACTTTTGGTTTTTAATGAATTTCTACATATATTTCGGAGCCAACATCAATTTCGTGTTTTTTATACGTGATAGAATATCGCCACAGATTAGTTGATGACAAAATTCTCGAACTCTCTCTGAAGCTCACTCGGTATCTCTTTTGTTTTTATCTCGATCAGTCTTTTTTTTAGTTTGACATTTCTCAGAACGACGATTATTTCGTTAATAGGAGATTTGTGTCAAATTGAAAATGTCTCTTTTTTTACGAAGCGTGAAATTCTTAACGTCCTCTCCAGTCCCCCTGAATCTGAAGCTGAGCAAGACGATATTGACGTGGCAGTTGCTCATATTTTCCTGAAAAGTAAAATGCAGCTCGGAGATGTCGAAGCCACTCAATTAAATGAATTAGAAACTTCTCTGAGATATCTCAGGTACAAACGAAATCAAAAGTATCAGGAAGTGAAAAGAACAAAACATAAATTTGAGTCTAAAAATGAAGTTTGGTTAAAAGCAGACTTTGATATATCTGATGTCAGCATTCAAAAACTTAATTATTTATCTGAAGGCTTGGGTCGTCTGACTCTTGCATTTAATTTTTCATCTCAAAGGTCAAAACGTCGAACGTTAGTTATGCAGACATTATGCAGTAAAAAAATTAAGAGGAGAAGATTTGGCTACAGTTCTCATAGAGATCCAAGAGATTCCTCCTGCAAGAATCGGGAAACTGATACAATATTGAAAAGCAGCTGGAAAATTAACTCCTGAAAAGGCTTATCTTATCTTATCTTCTAGATTGATCTATTTTTAAAGGCGATTTTATAAGTATGCGTTGTTCAAGAATTTCTGAACAATACTACTAAACGAATTGTCGACTCCCAAACAGAAGTTATTCTTCAATATATCCAGACCGAAAGTTTGATAGAGTTAGCAATAGTGTTAATGTGCCCTTGGGGTTTCGACGTAAGCTCAGGTCATTCTTTATATAAGCAGCAATACAAAAATACGCTTGATTTGGTTATAAATGATAAAAACTTGTTTACCACAACTCTTATTCCATGACATTTATCAACTTCATCTAATGTAATATTATGGCATAATAGATCATCTCAATTTGCAACATTCTGTCGTCCAATTAGGCTGCAATATGCGCATGAATCAGCAGATGTTACTCTAAAAGAGACGAAAAGAGTTGACATCGAGACTGATAATTTAGAAGTTTATGAACAATCGTTGGGCACTGACACTGGCACTGTCAAAATAGTACTTCACTTCTGTTTATTTATGACTCTCATAGATGGAAAGGTGTTGAATATTATAACAGACACAAAATCTATGGAAACTTGTCCTATCTGCCACGCAGCTCCTAAGCATTTCAATAAAATGTCTAATACCTGTATGCAGTCTGAAATCTTCTATCCAAATCCAAAGTCATTGCTGTACGGAGTGAGTCCTCTGCAAGCGTGGATACATTTTTTGAAACAGCACAATGTACGCAAGAAGAGAAAGTGAAATCCGACGAATTCATTGGGAAAAATTAGGACTCAAAGTGAATAGACCTCAAGCGGGTGGAAGGAGAACCACTAATGATGGCAACACTGCTCGCCGAGGTTTCGAGAATCCTGAATTGCTGAGTGAATGTTTAGGACTAGAACATCAGATGCTTTTAAAATTCGAGAACATCCTAATAGCGTTATCTATTCAATTTCCAGTAGAGCATCTTCTTTTTGACACACTATGTAAATCTACTGCCGAACTGTACACGAATAACTACTCTTGGTATCCCATGCCACAATCGGTTCACAAGATTCTTGTCCATAGCGCTGACATTGTGAAAAACAGTTTATTGTCTGTAGGAATACTTGGAAAAGAAACCTCTGAAGCGCGAAACAGGCATTGAAAGAAAAACAGGTACGACCGCAGCAGGAAAAACAGTCGTCATACAAATCTTCATGACTTGTTTTATAGGACGATGGACACATCTGGTCCGAAAATTTCTTTTTTCAGTCTTAAAGCCCGACTTTAAAAAAGAAGGCACTCACAACTACCTCCAGAAGCGCGCGATTTGCTTACCATTCCCAGACATGACACCACTACGTGTGACGAAACAGATTTTGACTCTGACAGCGAAGAATCTGAAGAAGACTTAATTGGTCTCGTAGAAGTTTACTCGCTTCTAGATGAAGAAGTAATATTTTTTAGAGATGAACTTGAAGATAAATATATAACTAATTACTCAAAATTACTTCCGCACAAGACCTAGTACCACTACGTAGCGTAATAAGCGGAAGTAAATTTAGGAAGATTAGTGAGTTATTTACATATATAATTCTAAAAAATTGGTTATTATCTCGTTTTGTAAGTAATTTCGTAAGTTGCACAATCAGGCTAGTCCTAGGTTGAATAAAGTTCAGTTCCGTCCAGTTCAGTTTAGTTTAGTTCAGCTGAGTTCAGATTTTTCTATTTTGTTACTTATAATTGTGCAATTGTGAGAGGATAGGGGACTCACATCAAAGAGTGCCCCTAAAAAGAATTTGATTCAAAACAAATAATTTATACAAATTTCGATTCCTATATTGGATCCGCTATTTTGAATTTCGAAGTTTCGAAGATAGATTTAGAATCAGCGACCCAAAAAAACCATTGAAAATTATTATTATGAGAAATAGGTAATTAAAAAAAAAATTTGCCGCCATGTTGCATCCGTTATTTTGAATTTTAAACCTTTCACTTGAAATTCGTATTTGGCGACCTCATGAACCCCATTATACCAAGTTTCATACTAATATATAAAAGTTTGAATTTTCAGCCGCCATATTGAATTCGCCATCCTGAATTTGTAACTTTTGATGTCCAATTCGAAATCAGCTACCCCAAAAACTCCCCTAGCTCAAATTGAATGCAAATCCGACGATAAATGAACTTTTAGTCACATTTGAGGGCCCTTCTGTCCCATAGCGCAATGTGTAGTTTGCTGTATGAACCAGAGGCAAATCGAAAGCGAGTTGTAGGTGAGTCGGAGAGCACGTGTAGAAACTCCCGATCTGGCCCAGGCAGAGCATGATACGCCTACTTTCTGCAGCTATTTCACTTAATATTTTTCTTAAAAATACAGGGAATTTCTTACTTAAGAAGTAATGAAAATAATCTTTCCGGAAATTTTCAAATTCAACAAATTTCGAGAACTTCTGAAAATTCGATAAATTTTCGGTAAATTTATAAATGACCAAAATGTAAGGTATCCAAAGATTTTCTGAAAGGAATCCAAAATTTTTCGGGAATTTAAAATTGGTAATAAGATGAACTTCACTTTTTGGCAAATTGAAAATAGAAAATATATGTCACTTTTTTTTGTTATTTCGAAAATACTCATACTTGTTGTTTTTCTTTAATGGGGTATTCGCCCCTTATTCATTGACGGTCATTAACTGGATCTCGACAGAGGTTCGCCCCTGAACCCCAACTCGCCTTAATTTTATAAATTGAATTTCTCACGGCCAGTTTGAAAAAAATAGTATATGGAAGGCGTGCGCGTAGGTAATTCTCGACTTGTGTGATTGGCACCCTCGCTTCGCACGGGCGGCAAACTTCACACTCGTCTTAAATCACCTACTTCGCGCACTTATCACATAATATACTACTTTATAACTGCTTTTTAGTACGGTTTCATAATTGATCACTGTCCGCACACTACACATGCATCAAAAAGCGAACATTCCGTGCATGCATTACAAATAATTTTTTTGCAATACCCACCTCAAAAGTTGGACATTGTATGCACCTAAATGACTCAAAGTGACACATTTCTGGTGTAAGAAGATTTATTATCAGAGAGGGGAAAATCCTTTATTCAGTTACGTGCTCTTTTGAAGTAAGAAACAAGTAAATTCTACTAAAAAATTGTCTAGAAAGCTGTTCAGTGGAGGTCATCTAGAACTTCAGAAAGTAAGCAAATACTAAGAAGCCATAAAATGTAAGTCCAACCTTTTTCTTCACACTCTCATTATCAAAAAATGAATGTAAATATCAGCATAATTAAAATCTCGTTTAATTTTCAGATTCAAGACCATAATCTCTTTTTTTCCAATAATAATTTCAGTGTTAAAAATCTAATCTTTTCTCATACCATATAAGCTTCAAATCGCACTGTAAGCTTCAACAGTATTTACTTAACATTTTCTTGATCATTTTTCATTTGTAAAACAACACCATACTTCTTTTTTTACCTATTTCACACTTTACTATCATTTTATTTCAGATTTCTTTTTTTGAAGTTCTAGATAACCTAAACCAAATAGCAACAGGGGCGAAAGTAGGCAGTTGTAACTCTTTTGAAGTTCACAAGAGATTCACAACTTCACACTTCGAGTCAGAGAAGAACATGGTACGCACAAAATGCAGGTTTCAATAAATTATACATTTGATTCTGAAGGACATTTCTTCATGTTGTCACTATTTCAAGAGTTAGAAGAGCGCCTTGCACTCTGGCTCCTTTACTGAGAGAAGTGTTGATTTTTTTCATAATATTCTTTTTTTAATTGTTGATTTCCAGTATTTCTTGTATTTTTGTATGAAAAAAAAATTAGAAAAAAATTTTCAGTTCTTAGTAAACAAGAATTTATTATTTCGTTTTAATCAATGGAGTTCGTACTAGTTTGGCTGAGTGATAAGCTAGTTTGTCAAACAGTTCCGTATTCAGCATAAAAAAATTCATGAAAAACGCTCATTGATTTGAAAGAATATAAGGGTTGATTTGTTCAATCTCTATCGCGATAAATCATGGAAAATTTGAGTTTTCGTGATGGCGCATTTTTTAAATGAAAATATTGCATTAAAATGTAAAGTTGTATTTTCCCAACTGTAGTAGGCTGTCCAAATTTTAGTTCGATCAGATAACATCTTCTTTTCTGTGTATTATAATAATTATTACTATTATTATTATTATGAGTATTTCTTTTGTAGCATTTTATCTTGCGTGAAACATACATTCTTCAAGGGCCCAAGTTATAAGAGAGAACTAGTTTTCCAAAGCTACGCAGGAAACTATAAAAAATTTTCGTCGGTCAACCCTGTTAGAGTTCCAAATTTCAACTCAAGTGTTTTTTCGAAAACAGTCGCCAATATGCATTGTCGCGGAACAGATTGTTCTTGTGAAAAATTCACTACAAAATTCTGTCAGTTTCTCCGACGCGCTTATTTTTCAATATTTTTCAGCGTTTTTCAATTTTGCTTACGTGTAGTGGGCATCTCTCCTATTGAAAACGCAATTCAAGATGAGGATTCCATTCGTAGCATTTCATCTTGTTTAAAACATACATTTTTCAAAGGCCTTAGTTTTAAAAGAGAACATGTTTTCCAAATTTACGCAAGAAAGTATAAAAAATTTTCGTCGGTTAGCCCTGTTAGGGTTTCGAACTTCAACTCAAGAGTTCTTTTGAAAATAGTCGCTAACGTGCAGTGTCGCGGAACAGATGGTTCTTCCGAAAAATACATTAAAAAATTCTGTCAGCTTCTCTCACGCGCTTATTGTTCAATATTTTTTAGTTTCTTTAAATATTTTTCATGTGTAGTGGGCATCTCTACTATTGCAAACGCAATTCACGATGAAGATTACATTCGTAGCATTTTATCTTGTGTAAAACATACATTTTTCAGAGGCCCTAGTTTCAAACGACAACAGGTTTTCCAAATCCACGCAGGAAACTATAAAAAAATTTTCGTCGGTCAGCCCTGTTAGAGTGCTGGCGTGCAGTGTCGCGAAACAGATCGTTTTTTCTTAAATACTCTAAAAAATTCTGCCAGCTCCTCCCACGCGCTCATTTTCCAATATTTTTCAGTGTTTTTGAATATTTTTCACGTGTACTAAGCAGTCTTTATTCACGGTGGAGATTTCTTGTCACATTTTTGGAGCATTGAATGGTCTTTTTCCATTTTGAAGACCAAACTGCGGGAGACTGGTGCCCTCCTCAGTGTAGAACACAAACCGATCATAATGGCTGCGGTTCTGGCTTGGTTTCCATACTTTCCTTTGCATGACCGAAGTTTGGTGGGACTGACGCTATGAATGGATACTCCACCTTATGACGATTAAGCTGCTTAATTTGGACATGATCTTATACTTATGGAATACATTTCTCGCATCAAGTTGTAGTTGGGTGTATAATTTTAACAATGAATGATACAAATAATAACGTAGCCTCGGATAGGATTGATACTCCTGTTGACGAAAGGCATGTCCTCGGAAAAATTTCAGGCGATGAATGGAGATTAGGTGTTTGGAATGCTGGAGGCGTAAGTGATCTTAAGAAAGGAGAATTGCAGGATACGAGGCGTGTAAGGAAGCTAGATGTTTCATGTATACCGAAAGCAAAGAAAAAGAAATGTTAAGTGAGAGAGATAGAGAACGGACACGAACTTAGTTCATGAGAAGCTCTGAGTGCGAAACGCATCACTACCTCTTAGTTGAAAGAGTGAGTCTAGTTCAGGGGTGGAGGAGAAGAAGAATTAATAATAAGCCGAAGCAGACGCGAGTTATAATAGAGAATTTGCATAAACCAGAAGTACAATTGGTATATCGTGAAAAGCTGAATAAATATTTAGGACATCATGGAGAAGGCTGGAAGACCTAATTGGACAATAAAAATGTAGAGGATAGCATTTTCAAGAGTGCATCTGAAGTGTGCGGTACTGCGGCTGTAGGATGAAAGGCTGGAGGTGCTTGGTGGAATGACGAGATCGGCGTAGCTATCAATGAAAAAAAGCAAGCGTACTCGAGAATGTTAAATAGTAAAGGTCTTAGCGATGAGGAAAGGACTAGATTAGAAAGTGATTATAAGCACGAAAATAGAAAAGCCAAGATACTAGTTAAAGAAAAAAAGGGTAAAATCAGAGCCGAAGAAGATAAGAAATGCAAAATGACTTCGAAGAAAATATGAAATTTTTTTGGAAATGGGTTAAAAAGATTGGGAAAGGAAGTACTAGCACTGAGGTAGTCGAAATTAAGAATGCTGATTATAAAATATTATGACATGAAGATAAAGTGAAAGACTGTATGAGAGATTTTTTCAAGAAATTGTGTGGAGGTCAAGATATGGAGCATAACAACCTTCACATTGAAGAGGATACATTAGACAATCCCGATGTAGGTAGCGGGAGAAGAATCAATTTCGACGACATTGAGTTTTCGTGATGGCGCATTTTTTTAATGAAAATATTGCATTAAAATGTAAAGTTGTATTTTCCTAACTGTAGTAGGCTGTCCAAATTTTAGTTCGATCAGATAACATCTGATGAAGGCCAGGGAGATCATGTGCGGATCAGATATTTAGCTTGAGGCGGATCATAGAAAAAAGTTTGAGAGTAAACAAAAGAGTATTCTGTGCATTTATTGATTTGGGAAAAGCTTTCAATAAGGTAAATAGATCTGAACTTTGGGAAGTCCTGAAAGAGTATGAAGTGAATGGTTGGCTTCTAAGAGCAAGACAAGCAATATATAATGGTATTCAAGCGAGTGTAAGAGTGAATGGACAACTGAGCGATTGGTTTGATATTAAGCAGGGCGTTAGGCAAGGCTACGTTATGTCCTCCTCGATGTTCAATATATACATGGACAAATGTCTAAAAATGACTCTTTTAGACGATGAAGGTGTTGATCTCGGGACAGTGAAAGTACGTGGACTGGCGTTTGCAGATGATAAGATTATTACGGCAGAATCAGTCGACGATTTGCAGAGAATTATGAGCAGACTGGATTTCAGCATGAAGAGTATGTGTCATAGGATTAAAGCAAATAAAAAAAAAGTATCGCGTTTGAAAGAAGGGGAGAAAGAACAGTATGCAACATT
>JAUMHM010040519.1:0-15571 GCA_032362435.1 Melikaiella ostensackeni
CAACCTGAATCTTTGCCTAAATTAAAATCTCGTTCACTAGACAAGGAACAACATGAATGTAATACCGACAAAACGATTCCTGAGAATCCACTTTTGCAAGAGCAAGCACAATTTCATTTAGGAAAAGAAGGACCTGCACGAAAGAGTTCAGGAATCGATGATCTCGAGTCTTTAATAAAAAATGTTGGATATTCAACGAATAGAAGCCCGTCGCCTTACTTTGGCTGGCAAGATAGCGTGGATATTGAAAGCCAAAAAGAAAACTTCCACAAAGATTTCACCAATTTTTGCAAACGAGTAGATAATTCCTTACTGTAAGTAAAATATTAATAATAGTTTCCTATATATACAAATTTTATTTTATTCATCCCCAAAATAAATTTAATTTAATTTAAAAATAGCTTGTAGAATAAAAATAACATAAATTTATATTGCAGCAATTTAAAGTCTCAAAACGAGGAATTGAATTCCAAAGTTCAGAAGATATTGGAGTCAATCGATAAGATACCTAGACTTCTAGCGCAAAGAAGCGGTGGACGAGATAAACTAACGCAAAATTTATATCAAATACCCCAAGGATTTCCTGTAAATACTTTAGAGGAGTTTTACGAGTTGGAGACTAACGAGGAGAAACTAGCATTATTAGTAGGTGTTTTTTTTAAATTTCTAGTATTATATATTCATATACAAGTCGATATTCCTTTCATTTAAAAAAATGTACTTTCATTATCTTTATTTTTTACATTTCATTTCAGTACGAGTACTTGCAACGCCTAGGAGGATCGAAAGTACGGGAGTTTCTGAACTACGCATTAAAAGCTGTTATGACAGATGAACTGGTGTGCCAATTTAATTGGAAAAAATTGAATGGCGCAGAAGAGTTCGGTAACACTGTTACATACAGTATTTTATATGGTAAGTAATTATTAATTTATTACTTAAGTATCTTATTCATTCAAAGATGGCAACCCTTTTCACTCCTTTACGTCAGAAATTTGGATAAAAATACATTAGACAAAATATTAAAAACTATGGAAACAAAAGATAAACTGAAAAAAAGGTTTATCAAGTTAGTTTTTTTCGTTTTTCTTTAAAATGATTTCCTAGCTTACTATAGAAAGAGCATTGTAAATAACTGAAGCTCTTTGACTGACAAGAATACACTACAAAAAAAAATACGCAAAATTAATTAGGTATCAAAATTCAAGGGCATGTGGGAATTACTATATGAGCAAATTTAAATTACCCCATTTTTCTCTTACAATGTTTACTTTTTCAAACAAATAGAAGTCGATAGACGTCCGTGTTTACATTCTTCACGTCTGTCGACTTTTATTTGTTTGAAAAAGTAAAAATTGTAAGAGAAAAACGGGCTAATTTGAAATTGCTCATATGATAATTCCCATATGCCCTTAACAGAAATTTGTCACCATAATTTTTCAAAATTTGATAAAAAATTTACAAGATAGGAATATGATATAAAAAGTTTTAAATAATACTAGAAATCCCCTTTCTTCAGAAAAAATACCTTTTTAGAATTGAACAGCTGTGATCCTTCATTTACCCTTACGCTGTAAACGAGGGTCTGTGAGACCCAAGAGATATTTACACTACGTTGTTTATATACAATAATTTGTTTGAAAAAAAATTTACTCC
The DNA here is from genome assembly GCA_032362435.1 of Melikaiella ostensackeni. Lineage (NCBI taxonomy): Eukaryota > Metazoa > Arthropoda > Insecta > Hymenoptera > Cynipidae > Melikaiella > Melikaiella ostensackeni. Next base: position 1,657 of record JAUMHM010040519.1, read on the forward strand.
TGTTACTGTTCGACTGATCCATAAAGTAGAAGGTCTAATGATGTAATTTTGCCACATATTTCGTATCACTTTAACAGCTGAAAAAACCCCTTGAATCTCACAGACCCCCGTTTAAAGCGAGAAGGTACCAAGAAATGTTTACAAGCGTAAGGGTTAGCAAATTCATTCAGTCATTTATCATTAATTAATTAATTAATTTATTCTTTTATTCAAACTTTTGATTTTAGAAGCAGCAAAAGACTGTCCCTTATTCACGGGTCCACAAAACATCACCGAATTCAAAAGTGAAATGCAGGAGGTTCTTACGGCTACAAAACAACGCTTTAGAAAAGCTTAGAAATCAGCCACTGCAGAGGAAGAAAGTAACGATGAAGACGAAAGAAGGCGGAGTTCAGATGAAAGGTCATCTGAAAGAGATGCCGACGAAGAGGAAGTGGATAAGTGCGGCATCATTTCAAAAGAAATTTCTTATAGTGTCGCTGAATCACTGATGTTGCAATCTTTAAAATAAGTTTAATGTGTTCGTGTTCATTATTTAGTATATACTACGATTAAGTATTTCTTGTTCACGTTTATTTTTCATGTTGATGAATTTATAAACTCCGTCATTAGTTGAGGCTGTAGATAGAATCGATACCATAAATTTTATATTATTTTAGTTGAGACCGTCCAAGATTCTATGTATTATTATTATAGCTATACTATATATTACGCAATGTTAATAACTTTTTGTGATTTTCAATATGGCCATTTCAACGATATTTTAATTCGACAATATTTTTAGGGATAGTAAGAAAAGTCCCTGTGAGACTCAAAATAGTCTTTTTATGTCTTAGTTAAGACTTTTATTTCAAATAAAAGTACATTCCACATTAATTACCTGCTTTTTATTAAAAAATTTAAATAAAAATATTTTATTTCATCTGGACAAATCTTCAACGTAAGCTCGCACTATACTCGTACGACGTGCGACCCGCACGATGTGCGACGCACCTGTCACGCAAATGAGGACGCAGCTGCGTCATCTCCTGCGCGCACGCCGTGAGACAAAAGTCGGGCACGTGCGTCACACAGTGCATGCATTTTGCTATCTGGGCTGTTAATCCTCCAACGTAGCCGTAAACTTCGAAACAAAAGGCCTAGTCGACTCTCGGCAAATCATGATCCTGGTTACCATGGAGTTGTTGTTAACCTCCAAATTTCTGACAGGCGGAAGTATCCACAAAATGAAATCAAATATTCATGGAAGAAATAAAATAATCGCTATGATAATTTTAGGTGAGTGCTCTTGAATCGAGGTGTGACCTTCGCTATTGATTGTCATAGTTTAATTTTCTTTTTTTTTTGGGAGACCGGTTAAAATCACGGATGTTTTGAAGTGACAAGGATGCAAAATTTTATCTGTCACAATCCCCCCCCTCCCCATGCTTAAGCAGGAGCTCGAGGTTCTCCTTCCATAATTCGGCAAGTGGAACGCACAAACCTGGCCCCTTCGCAGATATTGCCTAATTCTAGATTCAAAGGGTCCCAATCATGCTCAGGATGAATAGGGGTAGGTGAGGCCGAAGCAGGGAAGAGATTATCACCCGGGATACAATTTTCTCAAGAGCGGAACTCGTAAGATTGTTTACCTTTAAAATCTGGCAAGAACGCGGTTTTCTCAGCTCGGCTCGTCTTGTATCCGCTTCGGGTGATCACATTAGATGCCAGGGGCAAATAAAGGTTGAGAACAAGGCATATTTTAAAAAATATAATTATTCATTCGCTCGTCCGGGAATTCACATCGATTTTCCTCGCTAAGCTACAAATAAATCTTAATGTTCTGGTAACACGAAAAAAATGTTAAGGGAAAATATCTAGATATCAAAGAACACGTGAAACATGTGAAACAATGCGGAACGAATTGCACCTCAAATTCTATTATCGGATATAATAGGCTTATACTGTAGCATTAGGAAAAAGCATAAAAAAAAGACTAAATTAGTGAAGAGCCGTTGGCCGGGTCGACGTTTCCACTTGTCAGCGAGCACCATGTCGGAGGCATAAAGCTCTTTACAGTTGGGGCCCGCAGGCCTCTTATATCCTGGCTCTCCGCAGCCAAAGCAGATCGGGCCTGAGCCGGCCAGATTGGGTCACTGTCCCTGGAATTGCCCTTTTTCCTTGCCGTCAGTCGAAATTTTGTGAGCAGAACCCCGGTACGCCATTGGTTTCGGAACGCCCATCCTCAGCCACCCCTGATGGGTCAGATTTTCCCCTCATCCACCTCGCCTTGTCTAATATTTTTTTTTACTTGGTGGCGGCATTGGAGGCGAGGGGGTTCTATATCCCTCCCTCCTCACGCATTGGATTTCGCGGGCACGTCTGCGTCTGCCCATTCTGGTTGACTCAGTATTCTGAAATCAAAAGTGTAAATCCTATAACTAATGTTTAATTACTCAACATCGGTCGCTCGCGACAGGCTCTGTACGTAGGGCTTGAGGTGCTGAATGTGTTCCTTACTCGCGTATTTGCCCCTCTCGGTAATTGAAAGGTACACGCTTACTCCCATTATAATATTTAGCTTGAGTTACATATGCGCGATCTAGGCTCCGGCAAATCAAATCCCCGAGATGGTCCAGTCGTTTCACTAGCTCTAACCAACTCGCGGAGTCTCAGCTAACATGTTGAGATCCCTTTTCAAGATCACTTTTCAATGAACGGTAGGGGAGAGGATAACGCCCAAAGTTTAGAAAAGCTGGCAAGACCTTCAGGGTGCCACGGGGAGCAGTGTTATAGGTAAAGCGAAATTCGGGTAAGTGAAGGTTCCACTTTTTGTGGTTCTTGTGGAGGAAAGCTACAATCATAGTCTTTAGTACGCGATTTACGCGTTCGGTAGGTTTAGTCTGCGGGTGGTAAACCGGATTGGTTATGTGAATAATTCCAATGGCCTTACACGTCTGTTCCAAGAGCTTATTGGCAAACTCTGTGCCATTGTCCGTGTGTAATACTTCCGGAGTTCCCCAAAGCGATACGATTAAGTCCTCAAAAGCCTTTTTAATCGTAGGGCCATTAGCTGTCCTAATCGGAAGAACTTCCATCCATTTGGTGAAGAGCACCTGGAAGACCAGTATGTATTTGAAACCGGAAGTGTTGCGGGAAAATGGGCCCATAACACCCGCGGCTACCACCGTCCAGGGCTGTTCGACGACGCGTTGACCCATCTTGCCGGCCGGGCGAGCCTGTTCCACCTTACACCTTTGGCATGGGCCACATTTCTGGACAAAACGCGCTATGTCCGAGTACAGCCCAGGCCAAAAGTATCGAAGAGCCGCTCGTGCATAAGTCTTATCTCTCCCTAAATGTCTCGACTGAGGCTCAAAATGGGCCTCCTCTAACACCTTAGCTCTAAATTCTTGCAAAACCACCAACTCGATCTGAATAACGACCTGCTCTGTCGCTGACAAAACCGGTAACTTATCCTCCTTAGACATCATAGACAATGCATCCGGTACTCTATGTAATCCCTTGCGGTGAATGGTTTCGAAGTCGTATTAGAGAAGTTCGAGGGACCATTTTGTGAGCCTACCGGTAGGGTTTCTTAGCTCACGTAACCATTTCAAACTACTGTGGTCAGTTACCACCTTAAAATGGAAGCCCTCTAGATAATCTTGAAATTTCCTAATTCTGAATACGACCGCGAAACATTCCCTCTCCGTGACTGTATAATTACGCTCGGCAACGGACATTGTGCGACTAGCAGAGGCGATAACTCTTTCCAGATCGTCCTGCATCTGTGTCAACACCACTCCCAGACCAGTGGCACTAGCGTCCGTCTGAAGGTGGAAGGGGTTTTCAATGACACTTTGGAAAGAAGGACACGCCAAAATGGGTTCAGTGGTCAATGCTTCCTTCAGCCAGTCTACATGCCTCCTGCTGTTCTTCTTCCCAATGCCACTTGACATCTAACCTGAACAATCCAGTCAAGGGTTCAGCGACCTTAACAAACTGGTGAATGAATCGCCTGTACCAGGATGCCAAACTCATGAATTTACGGATTTGTTTAACGGTACGGAGAGCAGGATAGGCAAGAATTGGAGCAATTCGATCAGGGTCTAGTTTCAGTCTCTGCCTGTTAACCACAAAAGCTTAATATTTAAACTCGGCACAACAGAAATCACTCTTCTCAGTGTTGATTGTAAGTCCAGCCATGGAAATTCTATCGATGGCTTTCTCTAGCCAAAACAGATGCTCTTCAAAACTCTCGGTGACCACAATAATGTCGTCAAGATGGGAGAACACGTTAGGTCTCATCTCGGGAGTGATAATTTTATCAATTAGCCTTTAAAAGGTGGCTGGAGCCCCTGACAAGCTAAATGGCGTACGGACACAATGAAAGAGTCCTCGACCCGGAACCACAAATGCCGTGAATTCCCTACAAGATTCATCCAGGGGAATTTGATTGGAAGCTCAGCTAAGATCAATTTTTGATATAAACCTAGCGGCACGGAGCTGCCGAAGAATGTCCGACATGAACGGGAGGGGGTAGGCATCCTTTTTCGAGATGGCATTCAATTTTCTAAAATCCAAGCAAAGTCGATAAACCCCATTTGCTTTCCTAGCCATCACAATCAGAGCCGACCATTCACTGAAAGATTCAGTGATGACACCCTCGGCAAGCATCCTGTCGACCTCAGCGTACACGGCCTCCTGCACGTTTGGAAACACTATTCGGTACCTTTCCTTTATTGGTGCATGTCCCTGGATATCGATATAATGTTTAACCAGGTGAGTTGCATTTAACTGACCTTCCCTCTTCGCAACTATCTTCCTTTTGATCAAATCCTGCAGTTCCTGATCCTGGTCACTCGATAACTCGTCTATACTGCCGGAACCTTCCTCCGCAGTTACCCAAGTATCAAGGGGGCGAACCTCACCGTCCGTACCTGGCATCGACCGAGAACGAATCAATGGTAATTTTAAGGTGCACTCTACCACGTACTAACTCGTTATGAAGGATCCCAGCTATCTGCTCATCAACGGTAATAGTAATCTCAGGATCGGAAAATTTTTTTATATACCCCTGATCAACCTGTATTTCGTTGAGGTCCAAAGTTTCACATTCCGGTTCAAAATCTCTTATAACACCACCCGGAAGTGATAAGGAACTCTCCTTTCAAACCAGGATCCTCGGAAACCGAAATGGGGCCGCTCGCCGTTTCCTGTTTGAAATCAAAAAAAGTACCTACAGGACATAGCGAACAACCATCCGAAAATTTTTGTATATACCCCTGATCCACCTGTGAAACTTAAGTGGATTTGTCCGTCGTCTTCTGCTTCAAATCAGAAAATGTAACAGCAGGAACCGACAGGGCACTGTCCTCCCCGAGAACGTTATCGGGAATCACAGGTATGATATTCGTCGTTTCCTGCTTTAAATCAGAAAAAGTATCCACAGGATACGGCGAGTAACTACCCTCTCCATGCACAAGAGCTTCAACAACGAAAGAACAGTAATCCTCATCGGCAGACGCATTATCTAATCTAAGATCAGTATTTTCAGAGGACTTAATCCACGGAAAGTAATCATCAGGTGGCGCACTAACACCTTCATAATTATCGGAATCTATCAAGGTCAAAACGAAAGTAACGACGTGCTCAGAGTCGTCTGGCTCAGCTTTGACGGTCTCTTTAGAGTGAGAGGCAGCAGGAACTGGTCTTGCTGCTTCTCTCCCCCGTTTCCTGAGCAATTAGGACAAGTTTTAATAGTGAAGCCCACTCTCTTGAAGGTGAAGCAAACCAATTTCTACGTTGAAGCGCAGCCCCTCTGATAATGACTCACCTGTCTACATATAAAACAAATGATCTCGGCTGAAGCGTCAGGCTTATTATCTCGGGAATTTGATTGTGGGCTAGGAACAGCGAGCGTTGTTGAGCTCGTCTGCTTTCCTTTTGAATAATTGTTGTTCACTTGTCCCCCCTTCTCCGTACCGACACCGCCATCTCCGCCCCTCTTACCGTTCCTATTCTTCCCGTTACCGTTTGAAGGCTTAGTTTTAGTCTCGGAAACATTTTCCGCTGTTTCAGCGGACAAAACCGACTCCTCCTCTCATATATAGGCTTATATAATGGCTGCCCACTCATTCTCCCACCCTCTATCAAGTCGCGAGAGCTCATCAAATGATGGGTAGTGAAAGCAGCGAATTACCCTATGAAATTCCGGCCTAAGTTTCCCATGGGTTCAATCTAATTGCTCCAGCGTCGGCATATTATTTTCGAGCAGATTGATTAGGCCTTCTAGGTTAGTCAGGTAAACATCTATACGCTCGTTTTTCCCCTGGGTCCTAGAATAGATCTGTTACCTAACGCGTCTTTTAAAATCATCATCGCCAAAATGGTACCTAAACGCCTTCTTAAATTGCGACCAATTCGTGAACTTCAATGCATGGTTTTTTAACCATTCAAGTGCAACCCCTTCTATCAAAACTGGCATGGCCAACAAGAGCTCGTCGTCAAAGACTCTGATAAGTCTAGTGCGATCCGCGATACGTGTTAGGAAGTCCTCGGTACTAGTCTCACAACTACCGTCAAATGTGATTTTCCAGTTCAGAACGATTTTACCGAGGTCCCTGGAACAGTAAATACGGCAAGTAAAAGGGGTAGCGTGTGCTGGTCCTCCGTAAGAGTACTATTGTGTGAATTGAGTCACATTGCGAAATGAATTGAGTCACTCTTGGTGAGCTCAGGGCTTCCCGTCTGCCATCATCAGTAAGGTTACTGTGGGAAACGCTCGCAAGTTCAATGTGTTCCTTCGGATATCTTCGGGAAATCTAAATGCATCGGGAGTTTCAAATTCGTTACCGATCTGGAGAGAGGGTCGATCTGTCATTGGGAAAGAATTCGGTAACCCGTAGAAATTTGCACATTTAAAGAAAGTCCGACATTTCTGGGGGTACGGTGGATTGGAAAAGTTGTTGGGTTTTCACGAGGTGTCGTTACTGTACACAAAGTCTGCGTAGTTGTCACGATTTTCGTGGGTTTTAAAGGGGTAGCCGCCCCTGCAGCCGAAGTCAGTAGACAAATCGTCATCAAAATCGGTGGCCTCGGTATTTGAAGAGGTGACGTCCGACACGTGGGATGACATCCCTTAATGTAGTTTAACCCCCTCCCTAAAGCGCGAGCATCTCTCTCTCTATGAGTACCGGAAGTGTCCAATTGCAGAAAGTCCAATGCCTCAGGAAGCTGATCATCGTTCAAATCATTAACTAATCTTTTCAGTTCCCGATACGTACCTATATCGATTACGGAGTCCAAGAACGCCATTTTCGAAAATCAGTGGTTCCCACAAAATCAGAGGACTATAATACTAGACCGCGTGATGATACGCCCAATCGATTACTTCAACGAGAGAAATACTTAAATCCTCCAAGAGCAACGCTCATACGGGTAAAACGGAAAGGGCGGTAGCATGGATGACGGATAAGGCGGATGGTCAACAATTATGAATTTGCAAAAACCGAATAAATCACAAAAAATGTACGCAATTCGCATAAGTAGCAAATTAAATCGTGAATAGATCATATAATATTAACATGAGCGCTGAAGCTGCCACAGGTGAATGCAAATAAGGTTCAAAAGGTTAATTAGGCGCTCAGAGAAGCCACAGAAGTGGTGTGTAAGTACTCCTCGAAAATCAATCCCAAACTTCTGTTTGGATTCGTTTGAACCTTTATTAAAATCTTTGATTTAAATCATTAAATCGGTGAATAAAAATCTAAATAAATTAAATGTTGAACTTTGTTCAGTTATTTTTGATTGAATTGGGATTCCTCCACGAAATTCTATTCCGAAATCTAAATTAATTTCCCGTAAAAATAAAATTTATTTTTCAAATTTCAAAATTCACACAAATCAAAAAAATCTGTGAAATTCAAAAATCTAAGGCGCTCATAGCTGCCAAAAGGAAGCGCACATAACCTGCATTGAATGTTTCGAGCGACCTGTCAAATTTGAAAATTTATTTTATTTTCCACTTTTCCCCCCTCCCACTTAAAAATCTGATAGGCCGTGGTTAGGGGTGAATCTTGGTTGGGTAGTTGAAAAAAAAAATAAAAATTTTCGCAAAATTTTTGGAGTTGAATCGGTGTGCAAGAAAAAAAAAAGAAAAGGCTGTTGTCCGGATTTCCGTAAAACCCGGTAACCCTCGAGACGTTGAGCGTCATTTGTGATGGGGTCTATTTTCTCTTCACTAATGGCGGTCAAATATGTATACCGTATACATATATCGAAATTTAGTTATGGGCGCCAGTCAGGCCCTCGATCGTAAAATGCGATTTACGATTGTTTTCTAGCCCGGCAAAATATATCCTTTCATTTTACGCAAAAGAATTGAGAACACTCTAAAAATACAGGGGGTGGTTCTTCCAATCACAACGGCCGATTTCTATTGAGGAGTAACAATTCGAAATTTATTTTCAACTATTTACAAACGAAAAAAGTTTTAACATTTTCATAACATTTTTCGACAACTCACACGAGAATTTACTCTGAATCAACTCGAAACTTCAGCGCCGTGACCAGGGGCGGGGGGAGGGGCTAAGGTGGGTTTAGCCCCCCCAAAAATTTCGTTCGCCTTTTTGAAATTTCCAGAAACCCTATACGTAGATATACATACGAGCCCTCCCAACTGTTTAGCCCTGGTTACGGCGCTGCGAAACTTACTAATCAAGGTTAGGAAAAACGCGGTGATTCTACTGCGACCACGTGGTGGATGGCTTGTAATCCCGAACATGTGGCCATTAATCAAACTGCAGCAAACACATAAGAGGAATCTTACCGCCAAACCCTACACCGAGTTAAAAGAATGACCTACCTCAGACATTTTTTCCACGCCGTACTTGCTTTAACTGTAAACAATTCAATTATATCCAGTATTCGAGTACGACAAGCTTCCAACCATGTCCAGCATTTAACCGGTTTTTCTCTTTCAATATTCAACTCAATTCAATATTCAATCCCATAAAATTCAATAATAATGGCGAAGAGAGTCCTAAAGGCTGGTTACGCGGCGAGACCGAGAACGAAAGTGAACGTACATTAAGCGGCGCATCACGACGGTAGATGCGAGGCGCGCCCGCATTAAGGCGCGTTCACAGAATATAAGGTTATGATCAGTATACATGGAATAGCGGCGAAACTAGGAACTAAGTAATCAGTATTCGAAACCGTAGAAAATTTTCGGTGACAATAAGTATAACAATAAACAATATTCGTAGATACAACATTCCGAACTTATGTCATGGATTTATGATTTACCGAGTTCTACGGTGCGATGCGTGTGGTGATTCTCTCGGCAGAAGTTCTTCCAACTGGACTGGAATCCACCTTTAATAGGACCAATTCATCCCACAGTCAAATATGATAACCAACACGACGATGTTTCACTTATTTTTCGGAGTCGTTCAGTCACGGCGTGAGAATCGTGACGTCACATGCCCTGGTAACATGGCGTTTGATAATTGGGGTCCTGCAGGCAATGGCGGCTACAGGACGACAGTTTTATTGAAGTAGTTGATAGTAACCCATCTACAATCGAATCTGATAGACAACAGGCTGAGTTTTATAGGACCTAGTGTCGTGTGGTCAGGACGTAAAAATCTTGACGTCACGCCTTGGTGACATTATTCGATTGGGAAAGTTTTAAATTTAAAATTCTTCAACCAGTAAAGCTTTCAAATGATACGACTTTAATGAATGATAGCTTATTTTCTCGGAAAAGGGATTCTCTATAACCTGTGCACATCTAATATTTAATAATAAATCAATTATTATCAAATACAGTTATTTGTTTATAAAAATTTTTGTTTGATAAATGTTAGGATAAATCGTTTTAGATATTTGTCTATAATTATGATTGAAGCTACAAAAATAACTTTTTTCCGGCAAGTCGCGAAATGATCGTATTTTCTAGATGTTATGAGTTCTTTAATCAATGATAGCAATAAAATAATTTCTTGAAATGATTTTACAATTAATCCAAGAATGCGTATTTGTTTCAGTACATAGGTTACGTAAATAAAAGCTGGAAAAACATTTTATCTCACCAAATTTTCGGCATATTTTAATATGTATCAAATATGTCAGGATCTGAATAAATAGCGGGGGCAGTATGGAAACATGAGAATGAGAGAGACCAGTGTTGCTGATTACGTCAGGTTGATAAGTCCTGAATAATTATTTGTTGTGGGTGCGTTGTCCCTAACAATCCTACGCGTATTGCGTCAAAGTAGTGTTTGAAATAAATGAGGTGTAGTTTAGATTCTATAATGTTTATTAAAGACAAAGAATAGATAATTAGTTAATTAACGCATTAAAAACTTATATTTAACTTCCTATTCCAAAAAGGCAAGGGAGATTGGCTTGTCGATTGTATCCCCGATACGTTGTAGAACAGTGACGAAATTCTACCGGGTGTTTGTTCTATTAAATTTGTATTATACGAGTTAACTAAAATTAAATTTAATAATGAGCTCTTTCGCGAACGTTCAACCAGCGGACTTCATCCGGAAAGTGACTCGTACTATGACCGAGGTCCTCAGACGAAGGGACTTCGTTCAAAACTCAATGCCTCGTTAGCTATTTCACAGTGAGATAGAAGTACACGACTTATTCAGAGCGGTTCTTCGTTAAGGAATATTTCAGAATGATGTAAAAACAGCGATTTAGTCAAAGCGGTTCTTAGCTGTGGCGGGTCCAGGGGAGGGGGCTATGGAGGCTGAAGCCCCACCCAGAACCCGAAAATCTAGTATTATACATGTATCTTTATAAGATTTCACAACCATGCAATACCAGAATAGATTATTCTTAATGATCCCATAGAAAAGTCCAAAGAAATGTAAATGAAGACTCATATTATATCAATGAATAAACGTTTTTCGTTCTGAAAAAATTTTGTTGACAAACCCTAGCCCTTCCCCCAAAGTTGAATCCTAAAACCGCCACTGGTTCTTAGAGCGCAGTCCCATGTAGGCCCTCCAAGCCTCAATGCATTTTTCGTTACAAAGTTTTCGGGCGACTTGGGTACGAAGTACCGGTACACGACCGCCGGGGGCACCACATGTGCCACAACACAAGCAAGCTTTCATGTCAGTAATGAGCACACATTCGCATGCACGATAAATTCAAACGACGCGTGCTTGACGGAAGTGAGAACTGGAGAAAAACGCAAAAAAAATAATATAAAATTAGTTAAAATTGATGGTCAGAAGATTCATGTCAAGTAAGTATCAATATTTTTGTAAATCAAAGTTAATTTCAATGTTTAGAAAGGAATAGTCCCGATTTTTTGTGTTCATAACCTCAAATTTTAATAATAAAAACTGTAACCACGTAGTTAAATATTTTATGAACGGAAAAAATCATGTTCAGATGAATGTGGGTAGAACGTGCGTAACTCTTTCTTGCCGATCCAAGGGAGGTCCTTTTCTCTATTTTCCGAATCCCGATATGTATTATGTACAAGGATCAATTTATACTGTGGCTTTCGGCGTGCGGGAATCCTTTTATTCTTAAAATACCTTTAAAAAATAAAAAGTTGAAACTATATGCAAAAATCATTTTGAAATAAAATGTTTTATGCGGCAGAGGCTATCACGCTTGCCGGTAAATAACAATGACACACAAACATATCGTGCTTATCACTGACAAGATGTTTTTATCAGTGTGGCAAATGTGGTGCCACCGGCGGTCGTGTACCGGTACTTCATAGCCAAAACTTTGTAATAAGCAAATGCATTAAGGCTTGAAGGGCCTGAGATTACCTAGAATCCTGTAAAAATTGACGATCGTCAATTTTTCATGGTTTCGCGCGATTCTGTGCGTCAAAGAGTGTCGAAGACGATTCGAAGAAAGACGAAGTACTATTTTCAAATGCGAAATAATCCAAAAAACACATTTTTCAAAATTGCTGATATTTTGAAAACATCCTTAGTAGCAATATTTTAATAAAAAAGGATTCTTATGAGAGAGCTGGTTTGGGTTTTCTCTTCTCCTTTTCTCCCTCTTTCTTTATCTGTTATGTAATTGTCTCTAATGAGCCGGAAAGGAGGCAGTTTTAGAAATCTAATTTTGGTTTGTGAATTTTTTTGATGCTCTGATTTCGGTCGCATAAGATTATTCATAAGGCAGTAGATTTTAATTCGATCATGAATGAATTTTTAAATAGAGGCACTAAAGAAGATTCGTTCCAATCTGCAGGGTTGCTTATAATACTTTCGAGAGTGCTTTCAATTAAAGGCAAACAAAAATTTTTTACATTAATTTATCGAAAGAATCCTTTTTTATTGGAATATTGTTACTAAGGGTGTTTTGAAAAATAAGCAATTTAAAAAATGTGTTTTTTTATTATTTCTTTTTCTTTTTGAAAATGTAATAACCTGAATAGATTGGTTCAGAATTAACTACTAATTCAGATCTGGGCACTATGATCTATTTTCCTAAATCGTCATATTTTGATCTCAGCAATTAAAAATTTTTTCTGCTTTCTCAAATCTCAAATCTTTAGAGAGAATAAAGATCACCATGTGGCACGTGCCTTCACTTTTTCACTTTTCAGCCTTTTCAGTTTCCACTTTCACATGGTTTCGGCAAGGCCTGAGCTTATTGGTTACTAGTGCAGGCGCTGCTTATAGCCTCTTCTTCAGTTTTAGTCTGTGCACCTATTTTTACATAGAAAGTGAGTGTGCAAATTTACACCGGAAAAAAGGCTAGGGCTCTTTCACACGATTGGAAATTAGCGACTTGCGCAAGTCAGTCAGTCATTCCCGGCATTATTCCTATTGGCTGACAGGAAGGCCGCGTCTTGTGATACCTTGTTTTGTTTCACTATGGTGAAAGACGACGTTTTGGTTGGCTGATTTGAAAATTTGTCAACCATCGGAAGGAAAACATCGATATTTGAATCGATGGATGGAAAGTAAAACATCGATGTAAAAACATCAACCATCGCAAGGAAAACATCGATAGTCCCGATGTTTCCGCATCGATGTTGCAACACTAGTGTTGCTCAATGTTGTTTTCGTTCTTTTGGAGTACGCGTAATGGCCAGCAATGGCGTAAATCGCGCAGATGCAAAGTAAAGGTATTAGTGAATAATAGTGTTGTTTGATTAAGATAGTCAAGATCAGCCTTTTATAATTCTTTTAAGGTCTGTTTTTCGAAAAAGCATTTTGACATAAGGATGGCGGAAGAAGAATGTGTCGACAATTTCATTCTTACAACATTCTCATAAAAAAATACTATAACTTTCACCTTCAAAAACAAAATAAAGTTTGTATACTTCATTAAAATAAAAACATAAAATCGGTACATAAACAAAATGTCTTATTAATATAATATTAATGAAAAAATCTGTTTTTAAGTTAATTAAGCATAATTAAGATTGACCAATTGTATCGCCTAATTGGGGATAGACATAGGCCTAACTGGTCGCTGGGCTATCTGACTGGGACCCAGTCCGCCCTCAACTGACTTTTCCACATGGGGTGCTGACACATTTCTCCTATTATTCATTGTATTGTGTATAATATCAATTTATACAGTGTTAATGTTACATCTCTTAAAATATATATGTCACAATCATTGCCAACAATGCCTACTCAATGTCTGTCCCAGAAACTAAAGTTCTGAAATTTACAACCTTGATCAGCCATTGTCGACAGTGCCCGAAGACCAGCGGTCAACTTCACTTTGCTTCAATTCTTCAAAGTTATGGGGCAATTAGGGCAATCTTTGATGAGGGGAGGCAGGTGCCTAACTGGCGGCGAAAAATTATAATTCATTATTTGTCAGATATGTAAAGGTATGTCCAGTGGAGCAGGAGCCTAAAGTACCTGGGTACGCAGTTGGATCGGAGGCTCAGCTTCCGCGAACATCTTGTGAC
>JAUMHM010040530.1:0-15571 GCA_032362435.1 Melikaiella ostensackeni
GAAGGAGACCGATCTAAAATAATTGATAAAAATTAAGTTCGGAGATGTCGAGAAAAGATTAGATCTGACCTAAAAGCGGATGCTGATTTGAAGAATACTTAGGTAGAAGGGCTTCACTTTGATGGTCGGAAGGATAAGACTATTATCAATGTGAAAGAAGGAACTCGATTTTCACAAAAAACAGTGACCGGAAAATACATTGCGCCCATAAAAGAACCTAATTCAGAGTATTTGGGAAACGTTTCTGCAGAGTCAGGTACTGCAAAAGGCATCGTCGACAGTATTAGTGATTACTTTGCTGAAAATGAAATTCAGTCGAAAAAATTAGAAGTCATTGGTTGCGATGGAACCAATGTTAATGTAGGACAATATAATGGTGCCATTAGACTCTTAGAAGAGAAAATCGGTAGACCCGTGCAATAGTCCGTCTGGTTATTGCATGGAAATGAAGTGCCTGTTAAGCACTTGTTTAAGCACTTAGATGGACCGACGAGAGGGCCTAAATCATATGCAGGTGTTATAGGGAAGAAATTGTTAAACTGTGAAAAAATGCCAGTAGTAGAATTTGAAAGAATTGATTGTTCTCTGCCAGAAATTCCCAAAAATGCAAGCACTGATCAAAAATACTTATATGATATATGCTGTGCAATAAAATCAGGTTCTTGTTCTGCACCCTTAGCACAGAGAGACTCTGGTTCTCTGTCTCACTTTCGACTTTTAACACTAGGAAGTAGAACACTGAGAGTATATATTGCTACGCCAAATCCATCAAATAATTGAAAAGTGTTAGCAAATTTCGTCATGAAAGTTTACGCTCCTTCTTGGTTCAGAATCAAGCACCATTACTTTTTCATCAATGGAGCAAAGCATTTGTGGCAAATGATCAACGATTCACGTTATTTAAAACAATCCTATCTGATTATTGTCGATTCTGTTTTCCAGCGAAGTATTTTTTTCGCTCACCCAGAAAATATTCTTCTCTCAATGATCGTCGATGAGAGAGAATACGTAAGAAGGCTGGCGCTTGATCGCATAAAACTAGCAAGAAATATTCAACATGCCAGTATCCGCCGATTTGAAGTGCCAAAGATGAATTTCGACGCTTCAGGCTACGTATATCTTATAGATTGGAATACTTGTCAAATCACCGAACCTTCAGTACTGGCAAATATTGCAATTGAAGAGTTGGAAGAAATTGTAGAAAATGGTTTTCCTGAATGTTTAGAATTTCCGAAATTCCCTTGTCAAACGCAAACAGTCGAGCGATGCGATAAGATGGTAACAGAAGCAGCACTCTCAATTATTAATCCAGAAAGACGTGATGGGCTCATTCGAGCTAAGATAATTGCAAGAAAACGAATGCCTTGTGTTCGGAAGCAAGCAAGATCATGAGTGTGTGAAAATGTAAATAAGAGATAAAATATCAGAATTTATATTGAAGTTTGGAATTATTTGAAGTTGGGAAAATATTATTTTACTTAATGATACGCCAAAATCGCAATTATTGTTATTTTGTCTTTTTCTTCTAAACTTACATGTATTTTTAGGTCCTAAAAGACCCCTCCAAAGGATATTAACAAAAAAAATTTATAATTTTGTACCATTTTTGATTACCATCGGAACTTCGATTTTCAAATGAAAATTATATTTTACGTAACTACATTCATCACCAGAATTTTTTTTACACTAAAAGTTTTTGCAAATCGTTTGTTACATAAAAATAAATGAATTCGTACAGTAAAAACTAATTCGATGAAGAAATGGTGACCGGACATTGAAATATATCGAAAAAAATCACTGTTTTCAAAGTTTCAAACTACAAAAAGTTTCTGCTAACTGAAGATATCGTTTTAAAATCTGAAAAAAATCATGAAGACTCATTTTAATATGTAGAAAATCTGTAACTTTTATACGAATGAAATATCTGCTCCCAAACTATTCTCAACTTTGGCTTGTCCTCGTCCCTAATCCTTACGGACAAAATCGAGGAACTTAGGGAACAATTGGGATGTGTTATGTTTTTCACGACGTAACAGACGAAACGTGGAGAGAAATACACACACACACACACACACACACACACACACATATATATATATATATGTAGAACGAAAAAAAGGATACGATGATTTCTCCTGGTACATTTGGATAAAGTGACAAGAAACAACAAGATAAGTTTGAAATATATCACTGTAGTTTCCTATAAAATTTTCCTGAGGAGGAGGTCTGAATGACCTCGAATCATTTTAGTCCCTAGTAGTATAAAAAAGACGTGAGAAAGAATAAGGCAAAAATCTCTCCTTTCTTCCCTCTTCTTCATTTTGTTACATTTTTGTCTCTAATGAGCCATTCACACTGATTTTCAAAAACGTACTCGATTAAAAGACTACTTGTGCAATTTTTCTGTTTACACAAGATGTCTTCGTTAGAGTTCACATTTTTAAAAGTAAATCCTTTAAATTTAACAAAGAGAGACATTGAAACATAGACTTTGGACATAGACAAATTACTGATCTTGGCACAGATTGATCATTTTTCCTCTCATATATGGTTTTGAAGATAGTAATTTTCTATAAATTGACTTCTGGGATATATTGTATCTTCAAAAGTTTCGGAAAGGATTGATATCTTCAAAATATATGTCATTAAATGTCTTATCACTTAAAGCCTTTTAGTCCCACAGAAAAAACGAACAAACTAGATCTTTAAGAAAAAAAGAGTGCGAAACTTCTCTTTGAATATTAAAAATAAATTTTTGTTAATAGGGATGGTATTACTTGTAACTGACTTCTTTTGTGTAATTTTGTGCATTTAGAGAATTTGAAATGTGAAATGATATTTCTAAAGTAGAAAGTTTTTTAATATACCAAAAAAGTAATATAATGACATCCTAGTACCTAGAAAATGTAGAGTTGCCAGAAAAATGTACATATGTTACTTATACGCAGTGATAAAAGACTTTCCAGTAATGAGAGCAATACCCTCGCTACCCATACAAAAAAGGTAGTCAGATGGATATATACATAGAATATTTATATATTTTTTATAGTGATCTTTTCCTTATAATTTTGAATTATAAATATTTAAAACACACAAGATAACTCAATTTTTATGAATTTGGATATTTAGATTTAAAAAAAATACTTTTTAAAAATTTTTATCTGCAAATTTATCCTTGAAAAAAGTGAATGGTCACACATTCCTCAAGAACTGATGTTCATTTTTTCGTTTCCACTTTGAAAGTGCTTAAAAGTTTCGATTTAATAAAATAAATGAAAAATAGAATCACTTGACAAATGACGTTGAACAGAATTTTCAGTTTTTATAGATAAATTGTCACTGCTTAAAAGTTTCAATTTTAGTATAAAAAAATTTGTGAATTTAAAGAAATTCAAGAGTGAAATGATGATTTCACATTCAAAAAGTTTTTAATAAACCAGAGAAAGTGATGAAATGGCATCCTGGTACCTATTATAAGAAAGGTTGACAGATAAGAAGCTTCAATTTTAATATAGAAGTAATACTCAACACTAAGGATCATAATTCAAATTCAAAAATTCAATTTTCATGAATCTGTCAACTGGTTTTCAAAAATAGATAAGGGGAGACAATCGAGAGAAATTTTGTAAAGACATAAAGTTGGGTGCAAGGGAGGAGTGTTTCTTTTACAGATGATCGGTTTGACTATTATGGTCCGGCCTGTACTCTCTGAAAAAATCTAAATTCCGTATTACTTAAAACGTTGAACCCTTGGAGCTCCGGAAGCCTCGTCAGGTCTCTCCGCGACTTCAGATCGAACGGTTCGTTCTCGGAATAGGAATATGATTGATCCGAGGTCAATTAAATTATAAACATGTCTTAGGCAGGGCTGATTCACATTGCCTCACTGATGAGTCCAGTGAGTCAGTCTAGGACAAAACGTGGAAAAAATATATATATAAAGAAAAAAAAAAAGATGATTTCTCTGAGTACAGTTGGATGAAGTGACAAAAAACAACAAGATAAGTTTGAAATATATCACCGTAGTACCTCGTATCAGTGTAATATGATAGTCAAAATATTTTTCTGAGTGGTATGGTAGTTTTGAGGTTCTATATAAAAAACCATTATTTTAACTACTATTGACATTCCTTTTTAACTTGGATCTAAAGAAGCTAGATGGGTGCTCTTGTACCATTTCAAGCCATAATTTTTTACCAACAGCTATATCTAAGATAGTCAAATTAGATACTGAACAAATATATGATCTGTAAGATGTCAATTTAAAGAAGAAGCACCACAGGAGTGGTGTAATATATTTTTGCAAACGTTGTTTTGTTATGGCTATGAATGGCAGGATGTGGAAAAAACAAGTTTCATTTTGTTTTATTCCTAAAATTTATTTGTTTGTTTTTAGTTCGTTATTTTATTTATTTTAACAGATCATTAAAACTATATGCTTAGAGTACTGCAAATGCAAAACATCTGATGTGAAGAATGCTCTACAAACACCATAGTTATTCATCCACCTCTGTGAAAATTGGTTTTAGAATCTAATTACAAGACGTATAATCACAAAGACGTATTGAAGAAATACTTCTTCCACAAGCGGTAGTTTTTCTATTCATCAGACCGAAAAAATCATCTATCCCAGTAAGAGTTCATTGTATTAGCCCTCTTGCAAATGTCATTATCATAGCATCTGTGAAACAAAGACATGACTTTGATCAGTGGGTTCACTTCAAGTATATTGATGTAGAAATTCTGATTAACGTTATGTTTTGGTTCACAGATACCATGGTAATTTCATCTGGAAGAGGGTAAATACTGTCCACTTCCACTTTTGTAAAAATTATTGATAAAATAAAAAAAATGTTTGAAAAAATAAAACGACACATATTCTAGAATATTACTTTTTATTTTCAGATAAAAAATAACATTTTTTATACAACCATTTTACATGCTCGATTTATCTACCTAACTGTTATGCGAGTCGTCAAATCCTAACCACTTTACAAATAATTGATTGCCACGACTTTTCAATACTTTCTATATAAGACAGATATCTGAATGTTTGACTTTAGTAAGTTCTGTTTCATTTTAATTGTTCTATGTTTTGTATTATTATAAGAAAAAATTAAGTTTGACAAAATATATAACCATTTGTAATAACATTATAAACTAAATTGCATCCACATTTCATTTTTTTGAAATACGATTGAATCGTTCACAGATAGATGCTTTCGAGTTACTTAAAGTTGAATATAAATTAATATTACATTGTCACATGAGTCCTTCAAAATTTAAATTATAAAATTCTTTTCATTTGTAGTTGATCTAAAACTATTAATCATCACATTATTGTTATAAATTTATATTCTTAGAAAAGATGTAATATGACATACTGATTGAATTTCCTGTTTTACCACCCGTTGAAAGCGATTTAAATTGACTGCACCACTTTTATTTTCAGCATCGGCAACATTGCATAAATTTTTTAAATTAATATCATAATGCCCGCCAAACGTTATTTTGAATCCAACTCCAGAAAGACCTCGTTTCAAAATCTCAGATTATTTGAATTAACGTCCAAGTTTGTCAGTAGTCATCTTATAAATGATAAAATCTTAATAAGACACTGTTTAATAAATAATTATAGCCTCGCACAATTCCTCAATAATTGATATAATCTCCTCTAAATGGTTAGGATTTGCAGCGCCTGAGATCCTATAAGTAAACGTAATCGACTGACCAATTCGTTGGGATCATCACAATAAACATAATCTGACTGATTGTTGCCAATGGTAACAATGTACTCAGTGGCTATACCATAACCTGATGAAACTTGATTTTTTCTTCGCTTACTATTTTTTTATGGTGATTTTATGAGAATTTTTTCTACAAAATTTCTATATTTTATACTTTTACTTTCACGAACTGCTCCGTCAACTTTAGAATATTTTTCATGCATATTTGTTTAAATTATGATGTTTTTATAATATTCATAATCATCATTGCTAATATATGTATGACTCATTCGGTGCTTCCTCAAATGAAAGTTCAAGTAAACCTCTAGTTTTCAAATAATTTATATCATTTATATCAACATAATCTAGATTAAAACTTATCGGTGAATCATAAGTCATTCATTTATTTTTAGATGATTTTCGCACACCATATTCATTTACACACCATATACATTCAAAAGTGTCACTTGACGTTTGTTCAACTGATTCTTTTCCTAATTATATTAGTTTATGCTTTCATCAAATTCCTTCAACAGATTTAACAATTTGATGTCAAATGTCTGTTTTTTAGAAAAATTATCTTTTCGCAAAGACATGTTTATGCTTCTAAGTGCGAAATACTACTGTTTCTTTTCAATAGCTTCACTAAATTCATAAAAACAATTAAATTGTTTTCTATACCTATCTTGGCTAATTTCGCTATCTTCATCAATTACAACAGACCCATTTCTATCATTATTCCAACAAGTTGAACACAACTCTCTAAATTGAATGTATGACATGTCTGTGTTCACATGATCATCTTATATATGTTTAAGATTCATTTCACCCTGTTTGAGTAATACCAAAAAATTAACACTGTCACGTATTAAATGTTTTGGAATTCGAGCATAACTTTGACATAAATAGAAACAATCAATACCTCTATGTTGACCCATGGAAAAGAAGGCTTTAATGTTATATTGTTTCTCGCATACAGCGTCATCAAATACCATTATTGAGTTAGGTTGTGCTTCACTTGGTATCACTGCTTTCTCATGTTCATCAATCGGGAAGTGCTCTACATTTTCAACTGATTGAAAAACTTTTTCTAAAAATTTATATTCACGTTGATTTAGAGACGTTGAATGAACATGAGCATTTTCAAATATTAATTCATTTTGATGTGTTAGTAGGAATGATGAGACATTTGTCTTTCCACAGTTAGATGGTTCACAAAATATAGCTTTCAAACTGTTTGGTAATAAGTTACCATAACGCTTCACCTTATTTCCACATTGTTGTGAAAAATGATAAAAATTCATCTTGATAACAACTGATTAAACCATACTATAAATTACCTGTTTATAAAGATTAAATGTTCAGTTGGGAAAGTTTTTTGGAACAGGTATAATCATGTCCATAAATCAAAACAAAATCATTTGTCAAATGACATTGAAACAGAGCAGACGTGGTAAAGGTTAAACAAATGAAGTAATTAATAAAATTTCAGTTAATCACATATACCTGGTTCTCAATATTGCGGACCAGGTACGAAATTACGAACATTCTCACACGAGGTCATCCTGGTATTAATCCTGTAGATAGGGCTTGCAAGGAACACGATAAAGCTTATTCGCAGAATGGTAAAAATATTGAAGTTAAGAATATTGCTGATAAAATACCATCTGACAAAGCTTGGAATCGTGTATTAGCTAGAGATGCTGGAATAAGTGGAAAAGCTGCTGCTTATGTAATAACAAACGCTATGAAGCTTGAAGACAAATTTGGTATGGGTAAAAAAAAGTGTTGAAAAAAAAAGAAACGGTTTATTTCATCACTATAAAAAATTGTGAAAGCTGCTGAGAAATTCATGACTGCTGACAAAAATGTTCCATCAATAATTAAATCAGCTCTTGATAGTGCACGTGGAGCAGTCAAAAAGGCCGGTGTGAAGAATTATGTAAATAAACCTAGAAACTTACTTATACCAACTAAAGTTGGTGGATTTCTACCATTTTTAGTACCCATTTTCGCTGGTCTCAGTGCGGTCGGTGCACTGACAGGTGGCACTGCTGGTATCACTAAGGCTGTAAGTGATTCAAGTGCTGCTAAAACACAATTGGAGTAGAATGAACGTCACAATGAAAAAAATCGACGATATAGCATGAGGAACAGGTTTATATCTGAAGTCATATAAACAAGGCTTAGGGCTTCAAATTAAATAAAAAAATGCTGAAAAATATTAAAAACTCAACGAAATAAAAAAGTTTTAATTAAAACTACCACATCGAGCACTAACCGAATTTGATTTTTGCAAATATGTAAAATTAATTGAAATGTTCATTTTGTGGTGTATTCATGCGAAATGGGTTGCTAATTGAAGGGCCTCGTGAATATGACAGAGCAATTCTCAATCTTGATGATAAGAGCAATTCAGGAACACATTGGATTGCATATAAAAGGGTTGAAAATGATTTCATGTATTTTGATAGTTTTGGTAAGCTAAAACCATCTACAGATCCCATTTAATATCTCGGTATAAAAAGTATAAAATATATTCATGATAGATATCAGAAATATAATACTCTTGTATGTGGACATTTATGTTTAGAATTTTTTCGTAATCAACTTAAATTTAAAAGCTTGTATTCCCTGTATCGAAAATAAAGCAATAATTTCTTCCAAGTTAGTTGAACATTGATCATCACCATATTTGCAAGACGATTCACTTTAAAAAGATATTAAAATTTATATTGAACCCAACAATAATGCTCTACGAAGTCAATATTTTTCTAGTCATGATATAAATTTTAAAAATGAGGATTTTATAGGTTCATTATTAGGATGTTCACCATGGGTACTTGAAGCTCAAAAAATTCGAGAATCTGATTCACCTGTTTCCATAATAAAAGTAAACTCATTGAGGGTTGAATGTAACAATTCTACAGGCGCATATACCTGTATAACCAATCAAAAAGCGCATACGATTCATGAATTTTTTCCTACCGTACCACTAGGATATAAATACCATCACAAGTCATTTACCTGTCAATCGCCGTCAAGACCATAGATCGAATTCAGTTACGAATAGTTGATCAG
The DNA here is from genome assembly GCA_032362435.1 of Melikaiella ostensackeni. Classification (NCBI taxonomy): domain Eukaryota; kingdom Metazoa; phylum Arthropoda; class Insecta; order Hymenoptera; family Cynipidae; genus Melikaiella; species Melikaiella ostensackeni. The sequence goes on from JAUMHM010040530.1 coordinate 8,808, forward strand.
GACGGGAATTCAGTAAATTTTCGTGGTGAAGTTGTAACGATAAGACTTCATATTAAATCTGTATTGTAATGAAGATTGCATTTAATAGGAAAATTAGTTACAGCTATAACAATAAGGCAACGTGTCCGAACCAAGTCAGTCAGATACCTGTTGGCAAGGTGATAACACCACAAAACGTCCAGTTTCTAAGAAAATTGGGGCTCAAGATCAATCTCGACATAAGAAGAAGAAGAAGAAGAAGAAAAAGAGGAGAAAAAGGAAGAAGATAAAAAAAAATGAAATTCTTTTGCAATTGTTGCTGCGCTTTATACAAATACTTAATAATTTGCTATGGAAGGGAATATTTTAAATATTGAAAATCCAATCGTTTTTTATGAATCAATCATTCATTATAAAGTAAATTTATATAAACCATACGCATCATCTACTTCTAACAATAGTGATGAAATTAGAATAGCCATTCAAAATCAAGATAATTGTTTGCTACACTACAAGAGTTTACTCCACGTACAAGGAAAACTAACAAAAGTTTATGGAACCCCATTGATTACCACAGATTTAGTTAGTAATGCCATCTGTCATTTATCTGAAGAAGCGCGACATGAAATGAATTCTTTTGAAATTGATAAAATCAAAAAGGTTGGTAAATAATGATGATCAACTATAAACTAATGCAGCTGGTTATTTTGATATTTCAATACCATTTAAAATGATATTTGGGTTTGCTGAAGATTATCACAAAATCATTATCAATGCTAAATATAAACTTATTTTCACTATATCAAAGAGTAATCAAATGCTGTTTTACAAACAACTCCCAATAAGCAATATAAAATTGAAATTGATAAAGTTAAATGCTTGTCACCATATGTGAGACTGTCAGATCAACGAAAATTGAAATTACTTAAATATATTTAAAAAGATCCTCCTATTCCAATTAGCTTTCGTTTTTGGGAATTGTATGAGTATCCTCTACCTCCAGCTACATCGAACCATGTTTGAAATGTGAAAACATCAATTCGATTAGAGAAACCTAGATTTATTATATTGGGATTTCAAACAAACAGAAAAAGTAATGCGAATAAAAGCTCAAGTAATCTTGATCACTGCAAAATATATCATGTAAAATGATCTTTGAATTCACAATGTTACCCCTATGGTAATTTGAATCTCGATATTGATAGGAATCAATACGCTCTACTTCAAGAGGTATATACTGATTTTCAAGCTAGTTACTATGGAAAAGAGTCTAATCCACTTATAAGGAAAAAAGAATTTAGGGAATACGCCCCTCTGATTGTCAATGATTGTTCAAAACAAAATGAATCCCTGAAATGTTGACCAGTTGATGTTCGTTCAGAGTTTAAAACAAAAAAAAGATTTCCCTGATCAAACACCTGCATATTGTTTAATCTTACATGATCGTTTGTCTTAATATAAACAAATAAGTGGTGGGGTAAAAAAATTATGATGAATAAGATTATTAATTTTCTATTCAAGTCAGCGCCCTTTATGATGGAATTCATACTAGATGTTCAAGATTTCAAGTTACCAAATAATCAATTTAAAGTAAGAAATTAGCTGTAATTCCCATCAATGATAATGTAATAAGACCATATAATTTTATCTCTCAACCACCATGCGTGTGGACTAGCATACCATCAAAATATAAACGTATACATCGTTGGTTAGTGAATAATTTTCATTGTATAACTTAGACCTCTGGTGATGTACCTTATTCATTACTATTAACAATATTTTTAAAAAAATTTCAACTTTGAAAAGATTTATAGAAAAGGATTGGAAGAAAATTGGTTAATACCTTTTGCAAAAAAAGGAATAGAATTAATTAATGTATATGATTTGAAATGTCCACCACTTCAAAAATTAATCATTGAATTATCTAATATAATTCTATGTTTCCATCATGATAGAAATATAGAAGATTATTATTGTGCGCTGCAAAATTTAATTCTACTCAGCAAATGGTCACCAGAACATTTGAATAGTTCTGAAGATTAAATCTCACAAGAAAGATGCCTTCCCACCATGTGAGCAGTACCCAAGATAATTAGGTCATAGAGACACTGGATATTTAGGAGTCCGCGCCCTCCTTTATAGCGTGGGATGTATAGGCGCGGAATGGACGAATTGATATACAAGCTTTTGTGCATATGCATGATCTTACGTGCGGCGATATCGAAGAACGTGAACTCGTGCTTCGTCTATGGAACCACCTAAAATTATTAGAGTGGAACCGGAACGGCAAGAATGTTAGTTAGAAGATATCTTGTTTAACGCCGACAGATTGGGAAACCAAATCCGTCGAAGAAGAAGCTTGTATCTGCAATTTCTCATGTGTACCCCTTGACGACCTTTAGAGCATCCTGAAGATGCTATGTCCCAGAAACATAGATTTTTAGGGCATCCGTATAAAATATATGAGAGACCTTATGTTCACGATTATTAGATCCACCACAGAAGTTCCCATGAGAATTGCGTAGTGCGAGAGATAGTGGCAACAGTGTGACTTTAAAGAGAAGAGGGCTCATGGTGTCACCCTGAAAGACGTCCATCTGGAAGGTGACGCTGTTAGTTGTCACACCATGAATTTCAGATGAAAATGCCCAAAGGGGCATCAATCTCTGTATGCATCCCACTAAGTGCGGATGGACCTTCAAGCTTTTCAATAGACAGATAGTGAGTCTATGGGAGGTTGCATCGAAAGCTTTCTAGTAATCAGTCGAGGCTATCGACAGACTGCGATTGTAGGCTGCAGCGTCTTTGCAGACGCTTTTTTCAATAAGCAGGTTCTACCGACAGCCTGCTGCGCTTCTTTCCGATCCACGTTGTTGTAGATCTCTCTCCACACAGGTTCAATTATCCGAACAATCCGGTCGTTCAGAATAGCTGTAAAGATCTTATACAGCGTGTTTAGACAAGTTATTGGCCTGCAGTTCCGTGGATTAGACAAGTCGCCTTTCTTCGGTAGGAGTACAGTGCGTCCTAACACCAGCCGCTGCGGAATGGGCGTATTTGACTTTGAATATGAGGTGAAGATTCGGGCCAGACTTTCGTGTGTAGAAGTAAACTTCTTCCATTAGAAGTTCTTGATACCAACCGGTCCGACAGCGGAGAAGTTCTTCGTGCCCCTCAGTGCTTCCTTCACCTCTTCGGCAGTCATTGGTGGATATTGTTCCTCAGACGTTATGAGGTTGTTGCACAGCTCCTTGAAACGCGTGATGTTCTCAGCCTCTTCAAGCAATGGGTAATGAACTTCGTCAATCTTTTTCCAAAAAGTCTCTACCTTCTCGGACGTAGGTGGATTATTGACAGAAACAGGGGATTCGCTGAAGAGGCGCGATGAGTCAGCAAGAGACTGTTGATTTCCCCTGACCCATCCCTCCCACTCCTGCATCACCATCCTGGCGTCAGATAACACCCGTATTTCGACAACAATGTACTGCTTGAGAGTCAGCAGCTTTGATTTGTCCAATGTGTGAAGGTGAATCCTCATTTCGTGAGCGAACTTTTAGACCCTTACCGTAAGAGGCTTACCAGATGTTATGAAGTCAATCACACGCTGAATACGCCATACGTTCTGGCTAGCCAAGCCAATTTTTTTCGGTCAGTTGATGCAAGCGCCTTTTGGTCTTTTGATCTATCGTCGGCTTCACTCTACGATTTGAACCGGCCAAAACTCACGCCGCATCATAAACTGGACAAGTGATGGTCCAGAGTTCGGACTCCTCCGAGGGATCCTCACGAAGGGCGTCATCCATTTCAGCCAGATCTTGGGGCTTAGGAGGAACCTGGATGTTGATGTTTTTCCTCATCCTAAAATCGCCATCATCTCTCAGGGGATGCCTGATTTCCGCGGTTGGTCTTAATGTCACTTCCACTTCTTCGTCTGCGGCTTGATTTTGCAGGGGTTGGGGAAGCGTTTCGCGTATATATCTTGTTTGTAAGGTTATCGGCGCGGCTTTCCAGCCTTTGTTGCGAAGAGTGCTAACGCTCTGAGTGTTTCTGTCACCACAGAGTATGCAGGCGCGCCATGTCACCCCTGCGAGCAGGGATAATGCTGGCATCGTAGCAATCCAGCAAGTCATCTCTGAATTGTTTCGTCCACTTAAGACGTCGTCCGTCTCGTCGATCCGTTGTTTCCACGAGCAGCTAGGGGAAGGGTTCCTCCGCCCTCGTAGAGACCCGCATGCAAGGATAAAGCTGCGTATTTTAGGAGGTCGCCCGGTGTTCCAGAGACACCATAAAGGAGGCCTCACCCGTGCCATTCAGCTTTCGGCACGGCTGTTCACGCCTTAGCTTGGGGCTTTTTTTTCGGGACCGTCCCTGAACAATTTTCTGTGACTGCTTTTTAACTTTTGTAGCCGTATTCGGCAAAAACCCTCGAAACAGGGACCCTCTGCCCGCAACTTGGGAACGCGTCCGGTGGCTTTGTCATAAGCCCTCCGATTTAATTCCAAAAGAACCGAACCGAATATAGCGAACCGAATATAGCGAATCGAATATATATGTTTGCCCCATCATACAAGGCATACCTCCTGCTCTTTTTGATATCAAAAGCATAACTTTCAGCAATAAAATAAAGAGATACTATAAGATTTAAAGTTCACAACGTTTCGGAGTGAGATCTTATTGAAAGAGACAACCTTGAAAAAATGTTACCTTTAGCATTCTTTATTGAATGAAAAATTATTACCATTATTTCTAAGCGAAAAGTTTATTTATTTATATATGTATTTTCTAAATCTTCAGTTGAAATAATGTAGTCAAACTATGACTAAAGTGTAAGTTTTTTCTACACTTTAATCAAACAAGATTCATTTTGAAATATTTTTTTTATTTAGGTTTCAATTTTTGTTTTCTTAAACAATATAAAAATATAGAAAATATTATATTGAAAAACATTAATACATTCACACCTAATTCATATTAAACATCAACATCATCACCGCCATCTTCATTATTGAGGCTTTTAAAACACTTTCGCAATGTACAGGTATATACTCCACTTTCCTTTTATAATTTTGCGCAAATTCCAGATACGTGAATGTATATTTCTGTTTCAACCTCTCCTACACTGCTGAGAGATTCATCATGTAATTATTAATTAAATTCAAGATTTATATTTTTTCAAATTAATATAAAACGAAATTTAATTTAAAAATAAACTAAAAACATTACATTTACTTTGATTAAACTAAATAAAGAAGGAATATAGAAAAATAAAAAAATATTAAAGTAAATTAAGCAGAAAAATTGACTGAAAAACTTACTTTCTGATTTTTTAAAATGAAGAGTATCCTCTCGAGGTAGCCTGCTGTTGTTGTTGTTGCTGCTGCTGTTGTTGCTGTTGTTGTTCTTGTTATTATTGTTTTTGTTGTTGCTGCTGGTGTTTCTGTTCTTTTCCACCTAATCTTTCAGAAATTATTTAGTGACTGCTCTCTCTCTCTCTTCGAATGTTCCCTAATGCTAGATTTCTTCGCAGTGATGCAGTGGATGGTTGATTCCTTTTTACAATAGACGGATTCGTTCTGTAATTAAAGGAGAAGAAAAGGATGTAGAAGAAGATGGATATATGCGACACGTGTACTAATATCTTTAATTACTTCGACTACTGGCTTGAAGTTTTGTGTGTACTTCATTGATCGTTACTTCAATCTCATGTGTAACACCGCCTTGTACAAGACGGAGGATTTCTTCCTCATACATTTTTATAGCTATCAAGCAGGCAAATTCAATTTTATTTGCGGAGTTATTCTCCAATAATTTTGTTGGAATTATTACAGATTTTTTTAAGAATGTGTAAACCATCATTTCTTTCTGTAAATAATGTTAATAAATAGATAAGAAACATTTATAAATAATTTTTGAAAAATTTGTTAATACTTAGGTACTTTGATGTGTTGAGAGAAAGAACTGGAGCTGATTAGCTAAAATTCTTTCAAACTCTTGAAATAAAAATGATGAGCATTTCGTCGTCCAACCAGCTTATATATAACCGCATGAGATCGTTTTGAAAAATAGATGTACTCATAGAAGAGAGACAGTACATTTGAATTCAAGAATATATTTTTTTCATTTTGTAACCCCATGGTAGAGTATCAGTTGTTCCTGTGATGAGGATTCTCTTATTATTACGCCAACTGAATGCAATTTTTTGTTGTTTGACTGAATAAACTTCATGCTTATGGCTTCGAATCAAATGTTGAGTTTTAATCAGATTTTGGGGAGAAAATAGAAACTCCCTGCAATAATCAAAAGTTTTTGTTTTTAGAGTTGGACCTTTAATTCCTCTAGCTTTCTTTTCTTGATCTTTTTCCTCTAAAACTTTATATGAATATAATTTTGATATCAAATCAACAAATTCAATCATAATTTTCCCGTTGCATTCATCTTGCATTAAACCTAGTAATCTCTTATTTTCATTTGGGATTCGATACACATTATTAGATGGATAGTGTGAGGTATCAATCTTATGTATATCACGTTTAATGTAATCATAAAAATTAGGGACAGTGATGTGATATATTAGTGTGTCTCAGTGTAGTGTAATTTTGCATTACTACGAAAGTTTTCCTTGATGTAATTGTAGTGAAAATCATAAGTAATGATCTTTGATATATCAAGAACTGTGGATCGAATACATACATACATATATATATATAGCATCAGTGAAGGAGGCTCTCCGAAGCAGATACAAGCGTCTCCTTCGACAGATTTGGTCTTCCAATCTGTCGGCGTTG
>JAUMHM010040566.1:0-15568 GCA_032362435.1 Melikaiella ostensackeni
TGAGGGTAATAAGAAGCTACGTTTAGAAAATACTCTTTGTGTGCCTGATTTAAGAACTAATCTTTTATCTATTACAAGGATAGTTGACAGCGGCCACAAGGTAATTTTCGATAAAATTCACGCAGAAATACTGAATCATCTAGGTGGATCAATTGTTAAAGCGCAGAGAAAAGGTAATTTGTATAATCTGGAATCAGCAACGGAGTTTGCTGCTGTGCGCGAAAATGCAGAAAATTTGGAAGTTTGGCATCAACGATTTGGCCGTCTAAATGAAGCTGAGTTGAGAAAATTGATTTCGAAGGAAATGGTTTTTGGACTTCCACCACAATTGTCCAAGGAAACATTAGAATGCGAAATTTGTATTCTTGGTAAACAGTTACGTACAACTCTTCCTAAGTTTTCTGAAAACAAGTGTGAAAAATTGCTTGAACGTATTCATTCCGATGTCTGGGCTCAATGCGGATCTACTCAATTGGAGGAGCAATGTACTTCGTGATCTTTATTGATGAGATTTCGCGATGGGTTGAGGTTCGTTCCCTCAAGAAGAAAAGTGACGTAAAAACCGAGTTTCTCAAATTTAAAGCTTATGTTGAAACCAAACACGAGAGAAAAGTTAAGGTTTTACGCACTAACAATGGACTTGAGTATTGCAGCCAGGATTTCACTATGCTCTAGATCAAGCTGAAATAAAAAGAGAACGTACGGTTGAGTACACGCCTCAACAGAACGGCATATCGGAGCGCATGAAAAGAGCGTTAGTCGAGATGGCAAGATGCATGCTCTTGACGGCTAATCTACCACAAAGCTTTTGAACAGAAGCAAAATCCACCGCAGCTTATATTAGAAATCGTTGTCCAACGAGAACTTTGGAAAATTTGACGCTTTCCAAATCATGGCTAGGAAGAAAGCCAAACATAGCTCATCTCCAACCTTTTGGGTGGACAGCTTACGCTCATATCAACACGAAGAACAAAGGAAATTTTGATCCTCAATCAAGAAAATGCATCTTCGTTGGATATGCTCCTGACTCCAAGGCTTGTCATGCGTGGAATCTGGAAACAAAGAAAATCTTGAAAAGCCGAGATGTCGTCACCATCAAAAAGTTTGGAGAACCTAAGAAATCGGAAGAAGAATTTTTAAATTTTGAAGTTTATTGCGAAAAAGAGAATAAAGACGATATTGAACAGTTTATTGATGTAGAAATCCCAGCTGTAGAGAAGAATCAGGTGGAAACTCAAGCTGATGAACCAGAACAACCTGAAGCTGAAGGTCAAGATGATGAAGACCAAACGGAGAAAGAAGATTCTGATGAAGATCAAGGCCAAGGATTTAATAATACTCAACAGATTGATCCTGAAATCCAAACAACGCCGTCGAAAAAAGGACCAGGACGTCCTAGAACTGTGAAAACTGGTAAGAAGGGAAGACCGAAAAAGGTGTATAGCATGGTTCCGGTGACAGAGCGACACGAGGCACAGCTGGTAAGTAATGAGCCAGCAGATCCAACTCTCGAAGAAGCGATGTCCGGACCATACTCACGTGAATGGAAGAAAGCTATGCAGGGAGAATTTGATGCGCTCAATGACAGCAAAGCCTGGATCTTGGTGAAGCCACCTGTAGGACGGAAAGTAATTGGATGCCGATGGGTCCTTAAAACTAAGTACAAGGCTGATGGCAGTATTGAACGCAGGAAAGCAAGACTGGTAGCGAAAGGATGCTCCCAGCAACCAATTTATTCGGGAAGGAACATTGGCAAATAGCTAAGAGGGTGTTAAGATACCTTCAAGGTACAAGAGGTCACGGTTTGGTATATCAGAAAACCAGAAACTGTCTACAAAACTTCGTTGATTCGGACTGGGGAGCCAACATCGATGATCGACCTTCGTATACAGGATTTGCTTTTAAATTTGGTAGAGCAGTCGTCACATGGAAATCAAGAAAGCAACGAACCGTTGCATTGTCCAGCACTAAGGCGGAATACATCGCTTCAACAATGAAGCAATTTACCTATGCAATTTTCTAAAAGAAGCAGGATTTTCAAATCTAACGGCGAATAGTACCATTATCTACTGTGATAATCAAAGTGCGCAAAATTTGATGCGAATTCTTGTGCATCATTCGCGAATCAAGCATATTGCCATTAAATATCATTATGTGAGACAAGTGTTTGTGAATGGTGATATAGACGTTAGGTATATTCCTACCGATAAAATGATAGCTGATGTCCCAACCAAAGGTTTACCAAAAATGGGACATGAATAATTTGTAACAGGACTTGGCGTAAGAAAATTAGAATATGTAAACCCACGTTGCGGGGGCTGTTGTAACTATTGTATTTTAGGTAACACCACGGATTTAATCTTACGCGCCATTATACGCCGTATTTAAATATCGATTTACTTTTGATTGTGTGACTAACTTACCGTTCGATACTTTGATCTATTCGGAGCTTTGCTTTGCACGGTGCTTCGCTTTGTTTCAAATAGAGACTGTAATGAACATGTTTATTCAAGTTAGTGTCTCATCATTCTACGTGAATAACAACAGAAAAGTTAAAAAATAACGATACTTGATGACAGAATATATCTCCTGTGAAGTGTAATTGTCAATTGCGGGCGGTTAGACAAAATATTTAGGTTATGAAATCTGCACCAGAAACTGCCAGCCATTTTGTTTAGTCTGACAGATGACCCTAAAAGCAGATCAAAATGATCCGTATGGACAAATCATTGTGATCTCAAGAGTTGAATGATCGCTAGAGCAAAATGCTCTGCATTTCTCTCTCTTCCATGTCATCCATATTTTACTCATCTGAAGTCCCCGACGACATCAATGATGAAGTTTCTTCTAAAGGCATTCGGTGAAACAACTTTGTCACTCCCTCAGGGAGTGGTAAGTGCTTCTTTTGTTTATGTCGCGAATTCAAGCTGGCAGTTGAAATTTTCGGACCGAAGGAATCCATGACTCTATAGAAGAGATCAGTTAGAGTAACCTAGGGGTATGTCACGCCATTTTAAAATTTCATGCCTGTGACGGTAATAGCAAACAGTGGCGCTGCGATCATCAATCTAAACATTCAAATTGCAATTACTGCAAAGCGCATTTAATCTTTCATTTTTTATGAAATTTTAACGGTTTTCGAAGTTTCTCAAGACTAATTTACAATCTAAATTGTTTAGTTCTCCAGTCCAGCACTATCCTAGTAGCCTCAGTGAGTCTGCCAGGTAATATATTTATTATTTGATACTGAATATAATTACCTTTTCACGGAACACAATTTCCAAATTCAAAATTGATTTCTAAATCATTGTAACTCCTATCAACTTCGCTTCTCACCTCAAAATTTTTCGATGTTCCACATTAATTTTTCCAAAAAAAGTCATGAAGTAATAGATTTAATTTAGACAAAAGTAATTATTTAATTTTGTACTTGGTTTTTTCCTCGGAAAATGAATTTTGAAAAAAGCAAAACTTGAGGGCAAGAAACGAAGTTGATAGAGGTTGTTATTGTTTATGATTCATTTTTCTAACACCGTAATTTTGCTTCGTGAAAAGGTACCCACATTATCTATTCTTTTTTGAAGTAAACATATAAAAAAAAACAAGTTCGTACTCCATAAATTTTCTAGGAATTATTGTTTATTATGGTTTTTATTTTTATTGTTTATAAAATTCTGTTTTTATTTTTTTTAATTGTAAAATATATTGAAATTGTAAAATCGACATGATTGAAAGAGATACATAAATGACGGCACAATACAAACCACCTGTAAATTTAAAAATCTCGACAGTTTTTCTTGGTTATTTAAAATTTTTTTTGTCTTGCAATTGTAAACTATACTTATATGGGTATTAAAGAATAAACAAATTTTTGAGGGTCAATTGTTATGCCACGATCAAGTCATGACGGTCTACATGCTAATTGAAACCTCAGCATTCGAAGAAATTTCGTACTTTTTTTTTAACGAAAAATCATTAAGTTTGACGAATACTTGAACTATGTGAAACTAAGGAAAAACTTTTGGCAGGTAAAAAAAATAATTTACATGGGCATAGAGATTCATATATTTACTATAGATTTATAGAAATTGAAAATTAATTTTTGAACTGAAAATTTAACCATTCCAGTTGAACATTCATCATTTTAGTCGAAATTTAATCTTTTTTCGTTAAAAATTTTTTAATTAGGTTGGAAATTCAATTATTTTGTTGAAAATTCAACAATTTGGTTGACATTTTTTTCTACTTCGACTGGAAAATCTTTCTTGGTAGAAAATTCACCTCTTTCGTTCAAAATTCATCCCTCTGGTTTTAAAATTCATCTCTCTTGTTCGAAATTTCATATTTTTTAGTTAAAAATGCAACTGTTTTGTTTAAAATTAATCTGCTTTGGTTAAAAACTCAACTGCTTCATTGAAAGTTGAACTCCTTTGCTAAAAATTAATTTTTTTGGTTGAAAATTTGTCTTTTTAGTTAATTTTTCTAACCAAAAATTTGACTATTCTAATTTTGGTTGAAAACTTATTTTTTCAATACTTTTTGAGTTGGAAATTCAAGTATTGCGGAAGAAAATTCAACTATTGTTGGAGAAAATTCAACTATTCGGATGAAAATAAACTTTTTTGTCGAAAATTTATATTTGTGGATTGAAAATTCAATTGTAGTTTACTTGGTTGAAAGTTGCACTACTCTGTCAAAAATTCATATTTTTATTTAAAGATTCAACATTTTAGTCAAAAATTCATCCCTTTGGTTAAAAATTGAACTACTTTGTTGAAAATATGTTTTCTTTCTGTTGAAAATTGATCTTTTTTTTTGTTGCAAATTCATATCTTCTCGTTTCTTTCATTTAAATTCGAACTGAATCAATAAAACATAACAAGAGAATCCAACTATTTTTAATTGAAAGTTAATTCCTTAATCATTTTTGGGTTCGAAATTGATTTTTTGTTGAAAATTAAACTATTTGGTTGAAAATTCATGCATTTTGTTGCAAATTCGTATCTTCTCGTTTCTTCTACTTAAATTAAACGGAATTAATAGAACATAATAAGAGAATCCAACTATTTTCTATTGAAAGTTAATTTCTTAATCATTTTTGGGTTGAAAATTAATTTTTTTTTTAAATTTTGGTTGAAAATCCATGTATTTTGTTGCAAATTCGTCTTTTGTGGTAGAAAATTAATCTTCTTGATTTAAATTCAGCTCTTTGCTTGAAAATTGAACGACTTAGTCAAAAATTTATTTTTATTTTTTAAATTGAAGATTAATTCTTCTAACTGAAAATTTTATTATTTTAGTTGAAGATTCATCATTTGAGTGAAAATTCATATCTTTGGTTGAAAATTAAATATTTTGTTGAGAAATCGTTTTTTTTTGCTGAAAATGCAATTATTTTCGTTTGAAATTAATTCTTGTTGGTTGAAAAGTCTACTGCTTTGTTATAAAATTCGTATTTTTGGGTTGGAAATTCAACTATGACTTTCAAATTTTGTTTTTGATGACTAAAAATTCTTTCTTGTTTGAAAATTCACCTCTTTCGTTGAAAATTCGTTCTTCTGGTTTTGAAATTCATCTCTTTTGTTCGAAATTTCGTATTTTTTGGTTAAAAATGCAACTGATTGGTTGAAAATCAATCTCTTTCGGTTACAAATTCAACTGTTTGGTTGAAAGTTGAACTCCTTTGCTAAAAATTAATTTCTTCTTGGTTGGAAATTCGTCTCTTTGGTTAAAAATTTGTTTTCATTCATCAAAAATTAATTTCTCTAACCGAAAATTTAATTATTCTAATTTTGGTTGAAAACTTTTTTTTTAGACTTTTTGAGTTAAAAATTCAACTATCGTGGAAGAAAATTCAACTTGGTTGAGAATTAATTCTTTCAAAACTGATCTATTTTTTGTTTAAATTTCATGCATTTGGTTGAAATTTTGTAATTTTTCTCATTTGTTCCACTCAAATACGAACTGAATTAATAGAACATAACAAGAGAATCCAACTATTTTTGATTGAAAGTAATCCTTCTTGGGTTGAAAAGTTTTGACTGAGGACTCAACTATTTTGTTGAAAATTTAACTTTTTGGTTGAATTAAACTGTTTCTTATTAAAAATTAAAATCTTTTTTTTTGTTTAAATATCCACTATTATATTTCTCTTTGACAATTCATCTTTTTTACTTGCAAATTTGTTGTTTTTTTTTTTGGTTGAAAACTAATTTTTTTGCTGAAAATTTAACTATTTGCTGGAAAATTCTTGTATTTCGTTAAAAATTTGTCTTTTGTGGTTGGAAGTTAATTTTCTTGATTTAAATTCATCTCTTTGCTTGAAAATTGAAAATTTTTGTTGAAAATTAAAGTATTTTGTTGAGAATTTGTTTTAATGGCCACTCAAATGAGAAAAAAAATTATAACATTTAAATTCATAATCTTATAAACAACTTTTTTGAACCAGTGACTTAAAAATTAAAGTAAAACAAAATCTAGTGGGGAAAATTAGTCGGGGCCCCATCGATAACGTAACGTTTATGTTGATCTGGGCCCTACTAGACTTTCTAATAGTGTTCTGGTGGGGGTCGCCTTTCCACAACTCAACTTAAAGTAGATTAGATTGACATATTATTAGAAATTGTCTAATAATATGTAAATCCGATCTATGTAGTATAAATAGGTCTGTAAACAATTCCTAATATTACGCAGTAAGATGAATGCCCTGTAAATCATACATAGAATTTCCACATCACGCCCGAATCATTAACATTCGAACATTATTTAAAATAATCACATTTTTTACATTTGCACTCTTAAGCATGTAAAACTCTTCAAACTAATGTTTAGAAACTTACTTTTGCACTATATTTTCTACGCAACGTTGACGATTAAAGGTTAGGATTTGGAACACACTACACAATTTCGCTACTATTTATCAGGGTTTAAAAATTTGATGCCTTCATTTCTAGAAACTCATGATATAATTTTATATTTGCGATATGCATCCCCACTCAAAACTCTCATAAATAATTAGTCAAATGTTAAAGATTTGTAACTTTTATGGAAAAGTGACCAGCGGCAGGCTGGCACCAAACTTCCATCATGGCGTCAGTCGATATGCGTGGCCTGTGGTGCGCAGCACTCTGGCGGCAATTCAAAATACGAGTATAATTCAATTTTCAAATATACTGGAACCTCGATTTAAAGAAGGTCTCGGTATGGCTTGCTATGACCATGAGGCTCTTCCAAGAATTTCTACGATGTAAGCAGTCAAGAGGAACTCCGTAAGTCCGCTGAGCTCACGCGTCTCTCTCTCTCTCTCTCTCTCTCTCTCTCTCTCTCTCTCTCTCTCTCTCTCAGCCCATTGGACCTCTTCATCAACGAATGCCAGGCCGGTGGCAATCCTCTCTCTCGGCCTCTTGGACCCCTCATCAACGAATTCGAGTCGGCTGATATTCTTGGAAGGCGGTAAATGGAGGGCACTTAAATAGAGGTTCCAGTGTACTTTACGTTCCGGGGACAAGAAAAACTCAAAATTATTTCTGTACCTAGTATTTTTTTCTGAAAAAAGAACTTTTAAGCATCAATATTTGTACGGGCTTGATTCATTCATAAAATAGTCGCTCATTATACGACCAACTATCCCGCCATTCTTCCCCGTTCCTCGATTTCCTATAATTTTGGGCATCAAAAAGTAAAATGGGCTTACACAGGCGCATTTTCTTGTGTATAGTGAATGGACTTGGTTTAACACGCGTGCTTGGTTGTCCTACCTTTTACACACTTAATTGACCGGAAATTGAAATTTCGCGTGAGAGCATGGCGTCCCATTCACCGCCAGCTAAAAACCACTGTTTTTCATTCACGAAGTGTTACCATCCGTTTTTTTATAAAGACCCTTTTACGTCCTTTTTATTTCTTCTTTATCAAGATAAATGGCTTTGAGATTCCTTAGTAATTCTACGTCTTAGATCGTAAACAGTTTATTTATTATCCCTTGAAACTTTTTTAATTTATCGAAATCCTTTGGAATTTTTTAAAATAACTTAAAATATTAAAAATCCCTTGAAATTCTTTGGAATCTTTTAAAATAACTTAAAATCTTCAAAAATCCTGTGAAATTTATGTAATTCCTCAATATTTCTTAAAATTGTTGAAATACGTAGAAATAAAATTTAATTTATTTCCTAAAGTTCTCTAGAAATTCGTTATAATCCCTAAAAATCTTTGAAATTCCTTGAAATCCTTGGAGATTCAATAAGATCCTTTAAATCTTATGAAATTCCTTGAAATACCTAAAAATCCCTTGAAACCCTTGGAATCGCTAGGAATCTCCTAACATTGCATTCTCTAGAATTCAGTTCTCTATAAATCACTTGAAATCTTTGGAAATCCTACAAAATTCTCTAAAATCCCTGGAACTTTTTTAAATATCTTGAAATTTCTTGAAATCTTCTACAATAACTCAAACTTTTTTAAAATCCTCTGAAATTTTTGTAATTCCTTTATACCTCTTGAAATTGCTGAAATACGTTGAAATGAAATTTAATTAATTCCCTAAAGTTTTCTAGAAATTTGTTAAAATCTCGAAGAGATTAATATAAAGATTTAATATATAATATTAAATTAATATAAAATAATAAATAATATCAATATATAATATATAAAGATTTAATATAATCCTTTAAATCTTATGAAATTCCTTGCAATACTTTAAAATCCCTTGAAATCTTTGGAATCGCTAGGAATCCTTTGAAATTGCATTCTCTGGAATTCAGCTCTCCAGAAATCCCTTGATATATTTGGAAATCCTACAAAATTGTTTGAAATCTCTTGAAATTTTCTTAATATCTTGAAATTCTTTGGAATCGTTTACAATAACTTAAAATCTTTAAAATCCTCTGAAATTTTTGTAACTCCTTCATATTTCTTGAAATTATTAAAATAAAATTCAATTTATTCTCCTAAATTCTCTATGAATTCGTTACAATCTCTCAAAATCTCTTCAAATATTTGGAAGTTCCATAAAATATGTTTGCAAATCTCTGAAATCATTTTGAATATCGTGAAATTTTTATGAAATCTAACAAAATGTCTTAAAATTCGTGGAAATTCTTTGGAATTCCTTGAAATTCGTTGAAATCCATTCATGTACATGGAACCCTTCATCTCTTTTGGAATTTTTTTAAATTCCTTGAAATCTGTTAAATCCTGTGAAAGCCCTTGAAATAATTTGAAATCCTAGGTTAAGTAAATAAGTAAATCTTTCGTTTGAGGTTTCTTTCTTTTTTGCATTATTTCTTTCAACAACGTGACATTATTCATTTGTATACTGATTTTCCTATAATGATTTTCTCATAATGATTTTCTATAATAATTTTTATAGAATCGCAAAAAATTATAAAAAATTTATTATAGAGAAATAATTATAGACCTATACTGAATTTTTTATAATAGTTTTTCGTAATTAGGGGGCTAGAAGAGATTGTAAAAGATTGCATGGGATTGCATGAAATTGCATGAGATTCCATGATATTGCATGTAGATTGCGGAACTCTTTGAAACATTTTTTGCAATAAGATATTTGACGATTAAACTCTTGAACTGTCATGATTGGATTATTTTTGTAATTGTCTCCGAATGCAAATTATATTTTTGCTTTCGAGAATCAGAAGTGACTACAAGATTCGGGGTTGACTCATGCCATAGATTTATCAAGGAAGTGTTTTTGGTTGGTTTTTGGTGGAAACCGGTTTGTACCGGTATAAACAAGAGTGTTTTCATTTCACCACGATGGAATTCCGGTGTGAACAAATTAAGGTGCAGAAATGAGAAGCCGAAATAAATAAAAGAAAAATGAATAAAAGAGGAATGAATAGAAAGCAGAATAACATGGCGAGTCACCGCAAGTTGGTTAAAAAAAAGCTGTCACGAATTACTGGTTTGAATATATCAAAGACACGCATCTGTAATTTCACCTTTTTACTTCAAATGCATTTTTCAGTTCTTTATGGTGACCAGAGAAAAAAATCAGAAAACGATTTTTGCTTCTACTAAATTTTATGTCAACTTTTTTGTTTCGTTGAGTTTAGTAAAAAGAGCGACAAGAGATATGTATCTTTGGTTTTTTATCAAAAATTTTTTTTCATGAACTTAGGGCTAAAAAGGTCACCTTTGATTTTTTCTTGATTTTTTAGTAATACGAGGGAGGTACCCTGTTAATTTAATTCTCGGTAGACTAGTCTTTCGTATAGAAAAAATTATTTTTTATAATATACCTACATATTATAAGTTTTTCATATTATCAACTCTTTTTCTAAACATTCTTAGTTTTATGTCGTAAAGAAGCTCAAATCATATGTATTTACAAAATATACAGTTACAAAATTTATAAATATCAAATCCTTCAGATTTTAAACAAACAAATTTTTGTAATTTTCTGTTTACATGTAACGGTATAGAACTTCCGTTACTCGAAACGTAACATTTTTTTGTCACAAGTTTCGGAATGTTCAGATACAATGTATCAGAAAATTCCGTAATTATACCTGAAAATTACGAAATTTGTAGCTGAGATTTTCTAAAATTATCTTGAAACGTAACTTGATACTTCGTTTTCGCAAATTTATCATAATTTTCCAAAATTTACCATCGGGATGACATAATTTTGCCGAGAAAAAGAAATTCCGAAAGTTGAAAAATACCGAAGATATAATTACAAAAAAGAAAATTTCCAAAAAAATGAAAATTTCTGAAATTTTAAATTAACAAAAAAAATTAAACTACTGATAATGTTTATTAATGAAATTAAAATATTCCGAAAATAAAAGTTAACTCAACTAGAAAAATTCAGAAGTGTCAAATTGCCGAAACTATTAAATTCCCGGAATTTCATGATTGCTGAAATATTTTAAAACCCGAATTTTCAAAGTCCCAAATTTTCCGAAATCAGGAAGTTCTTGAAATTAGTAAATTCCCAAAATTCCAAATTACCGTAGATTCAAATTCCCAAAAAAAAAATATACTTAATATCTTTATCGGTTAAAATAAAGTTTTATTTTACAGGTAAACGTGGACAGTTAAAAAATTT
The DNA here is from genome assembly GCA_032362435.1 of Melikaiella ostensackeni. Taxonomy (NCBI): domain Eukaryota; kingdom Metazoa; phylum Arthropoda; class Insecta; order Hymenoptera; family Cynipidae; genus Melikaiella; species Melikaiella ostensackeni. The sequence goes on from JAUMHM010040566.1 coordinate 11,075, forward strand.
GAAGAGCTCTTTTAAAATTGAATCTATGCAGTATGCAGTATACATGATATGATATAATATTATTCTTACAGATTAAAAAAATTCTAAATAAAAATTTTTTTTTTAGGGAATTTTAAATTTTGGTAATTAGAAGTTTCGGGAGTTTACTAATTTCAAGAATTTACTCATTTGGGGAAGTTGAAATTTCGGGATTTTGAAACTTATAGTTACGAAATTTGAACTCTTCTAGTTCGGTAATTATATTTTCGGTATTATTCAACATTCGCAATTTTTATTTTTTGGCCAAATGATATCCCTACATGATTTTAGCTTCTGGAAGACATAAAACTATGAATGTTCAAAAAAAGAATTGATATTTTGAAAAATTTATGTAATATTATGAAAAAATTAGTTTTTCTATATGGAAGCATTAGTATAGCGAGGATGAAAATCACAGAATATCTCCCACATGTTACTATGAATTTGAACAAAAAAAAATCAAGAAAGAATCAAAGGTGGCCTTTTTGAGAAAATTCACTTTTTAGTTTCTTTGAAAAATGTACGCTATTTTGCTTCCGCAAAGAAAATTGAATTATGTCAATGTTTTCCCAAAATTGGAACAAATCTTGGCTTAATGTCTCTCTTTTAAAATTTCCTAAAGATCGAAATGAAATCTACTTTCTTATGAAAATTTTTTGCGTTCTAAAAAAAAAACCCAAAAAGTTCAAAAATCAAAAATAGACTTCGAAACTACCCACTTTTACGGTATATTAGAAGCAAATGTACAATAAATGTATATCAAAAAAAAAAGAAAGAGAAAAAGAAAGAGTCAACCAAACCAACCTTTCACTCTTTCCTTTCTCCGTTTTTCTCATACTACTGGGGACCAACATGTTTCGAAGCCTATTTAGACTTCCTCATCGGGGGTAATCTATAGAAAAACTACAGTTATATATAATGAAACCTATATTAATTAATTCAAATATTACTTGAGAATGAAAATAGATAATTTAATATTAAATATTGTTTGGTCAATTTTTCTATTTTTTTATTAATATAAAAAATCTTTGAGATCGAAATGAAATCTACTTTCTTATGATTTTTTTTTCTTTGGTACTAAAATAGAAAACACCAAAAAGTTATGTGCATCTGTGCATGGCAAACTTTTCAACCAAATTCAAGATAAATTTCTTAAATTTATTTAAATTTTAAATTTTTGTTAATTTTTTAAACATAGAGACAGTATTCTACTCTTTTGATACAAATTCTAATTGATGAGAAACAGATTTTTCATAGTGAAAATTGTTTTCGATTTTAACTGAAAAGAAACTTCAGAAATACGAAAAACATTTGATTAGAATTTTTGGATTTTTGAAGCAGGAACTATATTTTCTATCTATTCTGATTTTTCTGTTTTGCTACCAATAAATTTAGGAAATCTATCTTGAACTTGGTTAAAAAAAGTATGCCGTGCACAGATACACAGAACTTTCTTGTGTTTTCTGTTTGAGAACAAAAAAAATTTTCATAACAAAGTAGATTCCATTTCCACCTTGAAGATAATTGATATTAATAAATAAATAGAAAAATTGCCAAACAACATTTTATATTGAATTCTTTATTTTGATTTTCAGGTAATATATGAATTTATTTTATATACGTTTCATTATTTATAACTGTAGTTCTTCTCTAAATTACCCCTGATGAGGAAGTCTAAGTTGACTTCGAAACATGTTGGTCCCCAGTAGTATAAAAAAGACGCAGAAAAGAAATAGTGAGAGAGTAGTAGGGTTGAATCTTTCTTTATCACTCACTTTTTTATTTTTGTTGTACATTTATTGTACATTTGTCTTTAATGTGCCGTAAATGTGGGTAGTTCCGAAGTCTATTTTTGAATTGTGAACTTTTCGGGTGTTTCTTTTTCAGTACACAAAAATTTTCATAAGAAAGTAGATCTCATTTCATTCTTAGAGATTTTTGATATCAGTAAGCAAATAGAAAAATTGACCAAACAACATTTGATATTAATTTCTTTCTTTTTATTTCCAGGTAATGTTTTCATTGATTAGTATAGGCTTCCTTATTCTTAACTGAAGATTTCCTATAAATTACCTCTGATGAGGAAGTCTCAATTGGCTTCGAAACATGTTGGTCTCCAGTAGTATAAAGAAGACAGAGAAAAGGAGTGAGAAGTTGGTTAGGATGACTTTTTTTTCTCCCTCTTATTTTTGGTGGCAATTTATTGTACATTTGTCTCTAATGAACCGTAAAAGTGGGAAGTTCCAAAGTTAATTTTTTATTTGGCAACTTTCTGAGTGTTCTTTTTTAGTACAAAAAAATTTGCATGAGAGTGTGGATTTCATTTCGACCTTGAAGATTTTCGACAATTATAAGAAGATAGAAAAATTGACCAAACCACATTTAATAATTATTTCTTTATCTCGATTTTGAGATAATAATTGAATTTAATTAATATAGGTTTCATATTCGTAGCTGCAGTTTTCCTATAAATTACCAATTATAAGGAAGTCTAAATTGGCTTCGAAACATGTTGGTCCTCAGTAGTATAAGGTAGATAGAGAAAAGAAGGAGTGAGAGGTTGGTTTAGTTGACTCTTTCTTTCTCTCACTCTTTTTTCTTTTTGTCGCTTTGTTGTTTTCGTATTTTTGTAGTACATTTATTGTATATTTCCCTCTAATGAGCCGTAAAAGTGAGTAGTTTCGAAGTCGTTTTTTGATTTGTGAACTTTATGCGTGTTATTTTTTAGTACACTAAAAATTTTCAGACGAAAGTGGATTTTATTTCGATCTTGAAGATTTTTGACAATTATAAGAAAATAGAAGAATTGACCACACAACATTTGATAATTATTTCTTTATTTTGATTCCCTAGTAATAATTGAATTTAATTGATATAGGTTTCATTATTCATAACTGTGGTTTTCCTATAAATTACCCCTCATGAGGAAGTCCAAATTGGCTTCGAAACATGTTGGTCCCCAGTAGTACAAGGAAGATGGAGAAAAGAAGGAGTGAGAGGTTGGTTTGGTTGACTCTTTCTTTTTTCCCCTCTTTTTTTTGTAAACCTATTGTACATTTGTCTCTAATGAGCCGTGAAAATGGGTAGTTTCGAAGTCTTCTTTTTGATTCGTGAACTTTCTGGATGTTATTTTTTAATATACTAAAAATTTTCAGAAGGAAATGGATTTCATTCCGATCTTGAAGTTTTTTGACAATTTTGAGAAAATAGAAAAATTGACCAAACAAAATTTGATATCAAATTATTTATTTTTATTTTCAAGTAATATTTGAATTTAATTAATATAGGTTTCATTATTCATAACTTTAGTTTTCCTCTAAATTACCCCTGATGAGGAAGTCTAAATTGGCTTTGAAACATGTTGGTCCCCAGTAGTATGAAGGAGATGGAGAAAAGAAGAAGGGAGTGGTTGGTTCAGTTGACTTCTCCTTTTTCTCTCTCTTTTTTTTTGTTTTGTTGTTTCCGTGTTTTTCTTGTACATCTATTGTCCATTTGTCCCTAATGAGCCGTAAAAGCGGGTAGTTTCGAAGTCTTTTTTTTTATTTATGAGCATTTCTGCTGTTCTTGTTTAGTACACAAAAAATTTTCATAAGAAAGTAGATTTCATTTCGATCTCAAAGATTTTTGATATTAATCAGGAAACAGAAAAATTGACAAAACAAAATTTGATAATAATTTCTTTATTTTGATTTTGAGGTAATAATTGAATTTAATTAATATAGGTTTCATTATTTACAACTGTAGTATTTCTCTAAATTACCCCTGAAGAAGAAGTCTAAGTTGACTTCGAAACATGTTGGTCCCCAGCAGTATAAAAAAGATGGAGAAAAGAAAGAGTGAGAGGTTGGTATGTTTGACTCTTTCTTTATCACTTTCCTTTTTCTTTTTGTTGTACATTTTTTGTACATTTGTTTCTAATGAACCGTAAAGGTGGGTAGTTTTGAAGTCTATTTTTGATTTGTGAAATATCTGGGTGTTGTTCTTTAGTACACAAAAAGTTTTCATGAGAAAGTGGATTTAATTTGGTCTTAAAGATTCTTGACCTGAATAAGAAAATAGAAAAATTGACCAAACAACATTTGATATTAATTTCTTTATTTTGTTTTTCAGGTAATAATTGAATTTAATTAATATAGGTTTCATTAATTATAACTGTAGTTTTCCTCTAAATTACCCCTCATAAGGAAGTCTAAATTGGCTTCGAAACATGTTGGTCAGCAGTAGTATAAGGTAGATGGAGAAAATGAGCCGTAAAAGTGAGTAGTTTCGAAGTCTTTTTTCGATTTGTGAACTTTATGCGTGTTATTTTTTAGTACACTGCAAATTTTCAGACGAAAAAAGATGTCATTTAGATCTTGAAGATTTTTGACATTTATAAGAAAATAGAAAAATTGACCAAACAACATTTGATAATTATTTCTTTATTTTGATTCCCTAGTAATAATTGAATTTAATTGATATAGGTTTCATTATTCA
>JAUMHM010040622.1:0-34518 GCA_032362435.1 Melikaiella ostensackeni
ACTGCAATGTTCACGAAACGTCGGCAAGATTCGTAGTTTTGCACACGATTGAAACCCGAAACACCTCCTTTCATAATGATGATATCTAATAATAAAAATAATTATGATATCTCTGATTCGAAACTGAAATTGCGGAAATAAAATCAATCAGCGTATTCGACAGGGTTATGTACGTCCATACTCTATCATCTATATGCAATTATACATAGATTATAATTATGTACGTTAAGAGTGTAGGACATATAAACATAACACTGTCGAATATACTGAGTTATCTTATTTCCAATATTTTAATCTTAAATTTGTGACATGAATTAATTTTATTATTAGATTTCACTTAAGCTACACTACCGACGTATGGTATTAGACCACTAACCGAGTGACCTATTAAGAATTAGCCTCGACATCGGAAGGTGATAGCGCAATCTAGAATGTAGATAAAAATATTTTTTTAAAACACGGGAAATTCAAAAATCTTCACGAGTTCATGAAATGATGATTTCTTCCTGTGAGCATGACAGTTTTAAAATACATTACTGCAACGTGTTTTGATGCACAGTGAGGTGAAATAGGAAATTGGGGTTCAAAAAGTTTCAGAGCCTACATTTTTGGACCCATTTTGCTATTTTTTTCCTAATCAAACATAATTAAATTCTGAAGATTCTTGTCGGACCGATTTTTCAAAATTGATTTTTCGTATATGTTATTCAAGTTGCGAAGTGCCAAAAAAATATAATTCTTTATAGTTTTTGTTTGATAGAATAAAAGTTTCAGATCTGCCAGTCAAAACCAAAATGGTCTTAATCTTCACTTGTGAAATATGTTCCTCTCTAGCTCCGCTGAAAGAGGAGAGGAAAAATCCCAGCAGAGCTAGACAAGAACTTTTTTCACAGCTAAAGATTGAAACCATTTTGGTTCTGACTAGTATATCAAAAACTGTCATTCCATCGACAAAAAATACTTCATTTCCGTAGTCGACAACATAACATCGACACTCAACCACATTTTCAATTGTTATAAACAATTCTGATAAACAAATTCATTAAATAGGCGCTTTTAGGTACAGATAATGCGTATGTTCAGCAGAATCGTTCATTTCACCCTCAAGAATAATATTTGAACGGAATATATTGACACTCAACAATGTTCCTAATTATTGTAAATAATTCTGATAAACAAACTTGTTTTTTCAAGATAATCAGGGAAATGATCACCCGCAAAATCAGTCGGAGCGCAACCAATGAAGATTTGGGTCAAAAATTTTTAATTACATATGACTGATCCGTATATGAACCATTTCCATTGATTCGAGATAATTGAGGTTAAGATAAACAATCCTCATGAAAAAGAATAATTTTCTATTTTTTGAGAGCGCTCATTTCATTAGTCTGTTTCTAATTATTGTTTATAGCAATAAAACATGTTGTTAAGTGGCAATACATCTAGTTAAAGTATTATTCTCGCGGGTGAAATAAAAGATTGCGTTGAAGAAACGAATTTTCTATATTTGAAAGCGCTTATTCAATGAATTTATTTACCACAACTGTTTATAACAATCAGAAATGTTGTGGAGTGTCAATATATCCCGTTGAAATATTATTCATTAGGGTAAAATAAACGATTCTGCTAAAGAAACACATTTTATGTATTTAAAGGCGCCTATTTAATAAATTCTTTAATCAGAATTGTTTATATCGATCACAAATCTTGTTGAGTTTCAATATATCCCATATAAATGTTATTGTTGAGGGTAGAAAAAACAATTCTGCTAAGAGCTAGGAATTTTTTGTATCGAAAAGCGCCTATTCCATGAATTTGTTTATCAGCATTGTTTATAACAATTTAAAATTATGCTGAGTGTCAATATATGCTGCTGAAATATTATTGTTTAGGATAGGATAACAACTTCGCTGAAAAAACGAATTTTCCGCATCCAAAAGCCCTTAATTAATGAATTTATTGATGATAATCGTTTATAACAATCAAGGACTAAACTTCTACTAAACTAAACTACTCTACTCATTTCACGCAGAATTCAACAAGCTTTCCAACGATTATTGAAAAATATTTTTACACTTGTTCCGCACGGAACTATCACATTTTAAATTCAAGGCTAATTTTAATAGGTGAAGGAGAATGAACAGAGATTACGTTATTGGGAAAAAAAATTGTTTGTCACTACCCAGTGTTTGGAGAAGGCAACTTGGATAAGAAATATAATGATTTTCTATACTTCAAACATTTTTCCGCTATAATTTACAAGTATCGGTAGTCGATTCAAATTTGGAAAACGTCCAAATTAGGAAATATAAATTGGAGGAAAGACGTTCAAATGAAGAACTAGTTTTCAAGTTTTCTTTCAGCTCATTTTCTTACAAATTCATTTTGAAATGCAACTACCTTTACTGGCATATGATTAATGTCAAAACTGAACGACAACAGAGTTGATTTTAATGTTAATATCGCTCAAAGTGAAGCAATTATGTCGTTCAGTTTCGTTTCAGTAAAGTCACCGTTCTTCTGTCAAAAATAAGAATTTACTTTTTTCTGTGTAGGACTTTTGTTAAGACTTGCGTATCATTAATAATATTTTACCTTAAAAATTTGGATTAACTCGCAACTAAATAATATATAAATTGAAATTGTATACAATTTCCCGTCTGCACAGTTTATTGTATAAGTAAGCAAACTCTGCAAGACTCCTCTAAAATTTCGAAACCTGCCTCAGCAACAGCAATGTGTTCATGCTTTAAAACAAATATTGTTTTTCAATTAATAGTGAAATCTAATGAAATCCTTTAAAATTATTTGCGATCCTTGAATCCCTATGAAATCTGTTTACATTTATTGAAATCCCGTGAATTCTACTAGATTGCTTGATATTCTATAAACTACTATGATGTCTTATGAAATCTCTTAAGATCCTTTAAAATTTAGAAAAAAAAATCTACTTTTTCTAGACATTCCTGTTGAATTTTACCTTTCAACAATTAAAAATTGCTAGAACAATTTCCGAAACATTTGATTAACAAATATGAGTATGACACCCGTCTCTCCAGTTCTTCCGACATGTTTTATGGAATTTATATTGCTTTTTTCAGATAAAAAACAGCTTTCTCTGAAACGTAAAAGATTGTATAAATTGCGATATCAACTTGAGTAACTAAGGAAATGAATTTCTGTCCTCAAAACTGGCTTGTGGAATACAAATATCTCAGTAGTATGATAAGCTTCATGCCTACAGTCATGAAATAACGATTGTAGTATATATAATCTAATGAAGCACGAGAATATTTCTTAGTTGCACCGTTAACCGAATTGTTCATTAAATACATTCTGCATTGTACTTGGGAAAAATGTGGACCGTTTATATTCTGACCATCACCCTGGTAGTCATCTTCAATACTATTGGTGAATATAAGAATTATTATAATTAATCTGTAACTTTAAGTACATTGTTAAACTTGGAGCTCCAAAAAACTGCTTTTCGAGAAAAACATTCCAACATAAAATTTATTTATTTCCGGTCACTTGTGGGACATGGGTGCAATGTCACCAAGTAGAGCATAGATTAAAGTATGGTTTCCTATCATGGAATCAAAATCGATATTTTCAACCCTTATTCTCATTGATTGACCAGTAATACTTAACATCTTCAACGTGAACCTTTTCCTTATTTCCCGTGATACTCTCAGTCACGTGAACTACTGCAGATAATACTTATACAATTTTAAACGGACCCTCGTACTTCGGTGCCAAATTTTTTTGTAATGAAGTCTGGCTGGCTTGTCTTAACGGAATACATTCAATCCATTTTGTGAACATATCTTTGAAAATGATCAAATATCGATAATAAGCATGGCTGGGTGGAAAAGGACCCATAATATCCGCTGTCACCACCATCCATGGTTGTTCTATCACACTTTTGCCTATTAGCCCCACCGGGCTGGTCAAAGGAACTCACTGTTTCTATATCGGATTCGTACATACGAGACAAAGCGTCCGGCACGTGATGTAGGGCATCCTTTTTATGTTTGATAGTTACCTGATTCCCCAGCAACTCCGTAGCCCACCTACCTAATCTACCGGTTGGATCTCTCAAATTACACAACCAGCGCAGGCTACTGTGGTCGGTTATTACTTCGAAAGGGTAACCCTCCAAATAGGGTATGAATCTTCGAGTCGTCCAAATCACCACCAAACACTCTTTTTCGGTCACAGTGAAGTTTCTCTCCGAGGGAGCCATCGTTCGGCTTGCATGAGCAATAACTCGCTCCTTGCCGTCAATAACTTGTGTTAAGACCGCCCCCAGCCTTTTACTGCTGGCATCAGTCTGCAGCGTAAATGGCAAGATAAAATCTCCCCATCTGCGATGAATATATAGTACACGAACAGTCAGTCGTTGTAGATATACCGAACTGAACAGTCGAGAAAGCATAACGCTTAGCCTCAAGACTTTCACTTATATCACGTTTTAATTTACCTCAAATAAATTCACTTTATATATTGAAGCCTCTGTTTAATGTTTATCTTTTGCATGAGAAAAATAACCCTTGAACAGGTTATGGGCCCAGACAGGCTCCAACTGCGCGAATTGAATTTGTTTAAAAAGTGTACGGTACGTGTCGTCTAGCAGACGTCGTGATACAAGTGTTGTGTAGTAAAGAGTAGTGTAGTTTTTTTTTGCGTGTGATAACTTATTCGAAAAAAAACTACTTTATCATGGCAGATAAAGAAAGTTCTAATCTCGTTAAGCTAAACGGGAAAAACTACTCTATGTGGAAGTTCGGTATTAAGTTCGTCCTCGAAGCGAAAGGAGTTGCAGATGCTGTCGTCGGAAATGAAACTGAGCCCGACAAGGCTACGAAGAAGGATGATTGGCTTTGCTGGAAGCAAGCGCAATCACGAGCAGCTGTGATCCTTCTTGGCTCCGTTGAGCACTCTCTGCATGCGATTCTGCAGAATTGCAGAACACCGAAAGAGACCTGGAATAAAATCGCATCGTTATATGGTTCTTCAAGCCATAATGCAAAAAATATTGCATTACAGGAGTATCACGAATTTCGTAACGAAGACGGCGAATCTGTCGCTCTACAGCTGGAGCGATTTGAAAAAATCTGTAAAAATCTAGTAAATGCTGGAGAAAAACAGACGGAGAGAGCCATGGTGATACGTCTCCTGAGCGGCTTGCCTAAGCGATTTTCGACCTTCCGGATGGCGTGGGAGTGTACGCCAGTGGCTGATCAGAAAAAGGACTGGCTAATTACAAGACTAATAAAAGAGGATACACGTCTGTGCGAAGAAGAGGGTGATACTCAGTCTCTGGTGCTTCAAGTTGAGGCACTGAAACTGCAGTTGAAGCAGCAGAATTCTTCAGCAAAAGAATTGAAACCCTCAGGTACGCAACCGAAAAGCATGAAAAAAAGAAACTTCGAAGAGATCAAGAAGCGTACAAAATGTGCTATGTGCAAACAAAAGGGCCATTGGGCGCGAGAATGTCCCAATAAAACAGATAAAAGTGAAAATTCAAAACAAACAGAACCGTCATATCTAGCCGCGGCATACATCAGCGACGTAAGCGTTTTATATTTGAAAACTACCGTGAGTGATGAGAATTTGTGGCTAGCGGACTCAGGTGCAAGCATGCACATGACGTATAGGAGAGAATTTTTCACAGAACTCAACGAGTCAAGCAGAGCTCAATTTGTGAAAATTGCCGACAATAAAGCTTTGCCAGTGCTCGGCGAAGGCACAGTGATCATTCATGAGCAAGTGAGCGGTAAGACAGTTTTACGTGAACCTAAAAATGTATTATTAGTGCCGGAACTTCGACGAAATTTATTTTTGATTGGTACAATAAATAATAAACAATTTTCGTTTCACTCATATCAACAACACTGTGAAGTGCGCGACAAAAACGGAAATTTGACGTCGCGAGGCTCGAGACACGGCAGCCTTTTTAAAATTAATTTTAAAGTTGAAGTTCCCGAAAAGTGCAATGTGGTTGAGTCGAAGCAAAATATGCTAAAGCTTTGGCATGATAGACTTGGACATGTTAATTTTCGCGCAGTGATAAATACAAAAAAATTGCTCGCTGATCGCAATTTAAGTGCCGAAAAAGATTGTGATTTTTTCTGTGAGTCTTGTGTATTCAGAAAACAAACTCGCAAGCCGCATCCAACTGTTAAAGTTGCGTATAACTTCAAGCCTGGAGAGAAAATACATACAGATGTATGCGGACCAGTCAACGTCGAATCTCCGCGAGGCTTGCGTTATTTTTTGTTGTTCAAAGATGAATGCTCAGGTTATAGAAAAGTCTACTTTTTGAGACTTAAATCCGAGGTGTTTGAAAAATTTAAGAACTTTGAAAGTTTTGTGAATACGCAGACTGGCAACAAAATTAAAGTTCTGCGATCTGATAACGGCCGCGAATATACTTCTGCAGAGTTTAGTAAGCATACAACAAGTAGAAGTATTATTCATGAATTTTCATCACCTTATATTCACGAGCAAAATGGACGCGCAGAGCGCGAGATGCGAATTATGGCCGAGAGTGCGCGAACGATGCTGTTAAATAGTGAGGTGAGCGTTCAACTTTGACCCGAGGCCAAAAGAAAAGAAAGAAAGAAAAAAAGAAAAAGAAAAAAAGAAAGAAAGAAAAGTTTTTCGGTCACAAGCCAGGAATAAAACATCTACGCGTATTTGGTGTAAACGCATACTTAAACACGCCGAAAGAAAAACGTCGCAAGCTCGAGCCCAAGAGCAAAAAGTTCACTTTCGTTGGCTACGACGGTGAATCGAAAAATTATAGACTTTGGAATGGAGAAACGCGAAAAATCCATGTAAGCAGCGATGTGGATTTCAACGAGAAAATGCCAGTAATCGAAGTACAGAGAGAAGCGAAGGTCTATCGCTGCACTCTTGATTTTGGTTTCATTGAGGATGTCGTTAATCATCAACAAGCTCTTGATGCCGCAGTCCCGGATAATCAAGCAGCTGCGGAAGGGGAGGATGATAACCAGCAACGACAAATCGGCGAAAATCAGCGAGTTGATCAGCAAGACGATCGAGAAGCTGCTGAAGCACCGCGACACGCAGGTCGTCAATTACGCGACAGAATACAATTGAACTTAATAGATCGCTATGGAGTTGCTGTCGTTTTCATCGCGGACACCATACCGATGACCTATGAAGGGGCTATGGCTAGCCCAGACGCAGAAAAGTGGAAGCAAGCTATGCAAGAAGAACTCGACGAGATAGAGCAATTCGACGTGAAAACAACATTTTTGTACGGCGATTTGAAAGAAGAGATCTATTTGCAGCAACCACCAGGCTACAGTGAAGAAGGTTTAGTTTGCAGACTACAGCGTAGTCTCTACGGACTGAAGTAGTCACCACGCTGTTGGAATGAAAGGTTTGTTTTATTTTTGCGTGAATTCAGTTTTAGAATCATTCAAAGCGATAAGTGTGTTTTTTTTGACGAGATTGACAATTTAATAGTATATTTAGCACTTTATGTCGACGACGGATTAGTAATTTGCAAATGTAAGAATGTTATCGCCCGAGTTATATTATATTCAAAAAGCACCTTTGAAATAACGGTTAACAAAGGAAATGAATTTGTCGGTGTGGAAATAGAACGCGATGGTGCTAAGCGCATTATTAAAATTGGACAATCTAGTTACATTGATAAAATCTGCGATCAATTTGCAATGCGCGATGCAAAACCTATCAGTATTTCCGCGAAGCCCGGATTGTATCTAGAAAAAAGTAACGTAAGCGAAAAAAGCATGAAAAACATCCCTTATCGTGAAGCAGTTGGTCCACTTTTATTCGCAGCTAGAGTCTGTCGCCCAGACATCAAATACGCGGTAAATTATGCGAGTCAATTTTTAAACGCATACGATTAGAAGCATTGGCAAGCTGCCAAACGGATTATTCGTTATTTGATAGGCACGCGTAATTACGGGATAATTTTAGGAAATAGTGGGAGTAATTTGAGACTCTTAGGTTGCACCGACGCAGATTATGCCGGATGCGTAGAAACGCGTAGATCGAGATGCGGGTTTGTTTTTATATTTATCGGCGGACCAATTTGTTGGTCTAGCCAACGGCAAAGTGTCGTGGCATTGTCTACCGCCGAAGCGGAGTACATTGCCTTAACGCACGGCACGAGAGAAGCAATTTGGCTGCGCAAAATGATGACAAATACAGAAATTCCTGTTAAAAGTGTTTCATTGTAGGTCGACAATCAATCCGCAATAAAACTAGCTAGAAACACGGAGTTTCATAAATGCTTAAAACACATAGATGTAAGGTATAATTTTGTACGCGACGTTATAAACCGAAAACAAATAGAGATTTACTATGTTCAATCGGAGCATCAATTAGCCGATATCTTTACAAAGCCGATACCTGAGCAACAATTTTGTTTTTTGCGTGAACGGTTAAATATTCGAGATACTTTAAAATACCCAAGTAGGAGTATTGGATATAGCATAGTATATTTTAAATGTATTTCCGTAGAACCGTTATATTAGATACAGAAAAGATGTGCTCGTCCTTTCCCTGATCTACCCTAGCCTGTACCTCAATAAAGTAATTAAGATGGCTTATGGCACCTTAAGTGCTTGTTTCCACGCTTAGATATAAGCCTGAGAAACCTATTTTGGACACGTATTTGTAATTAAGGAAAATGTCTCCTTTCACCACTCCTCTAGCAGTAATGGACTGAGGTACAGTTTTTGTGTGGGCAACCCATCTGCGATGAATATACACGAACAGTCAGTCGTTGTAGATATACCGAATTGAACAGTCGAGAGAGCCTAACGCTTAGCCTCAAGGCTTTTACTCATATGTTATCACGTTTTACTTTTACTTTAAATAAATTCACTCTACATATTGAAGCCTCTGTTTAATGTTTATCTTCTGCATGAGAAAAATACCCCTTCAAAAACTTTGAAACATGGTAACTCAGTCGTAAGTAAAGCTAGACATTCAATGAAAAGGTTAAAAGGCTTATGAAATTCCACGTTGAATGACTCTCAATATAGATATTTTTGACTTTTTGATGGGGATATATCACGTGAGTAGATTAAAAAAATCCAAGAACTTCTCGAATTTGTACCTTCACTTCCAGTCGTGACATGACCCAGGAGAGTTACAGCAAAAATTTGAAATTTACAGGAAGTAGTTTTTGTGCTGATTTTGTGGTGTAATGTAATGCCAGCTCCAACTGAAGCTGGCACCACCACACCAAAAAAAGAAAACTATTAATCACATCAAATTTTTTTTAAGATAAGAATTTTGTACTAATCAGACCATTACATATATTGTCAATTAACAATACAACGAAAATTGCAATGCCTATTAGCAATAACAATGCCCATTGCACAAGAGGAAGGGAAGAATTATATATTTTGAAACATCATTATCACATTTTCATTCCTGTCGGTAATATATTGAGAAAAACCTTTAAAAAATTTTCCATTGAGTCCACCGTCTTACGGTATTTGAGTGAATAATTTTCTTTTTAATTGAATGAGGTCAACATGTAGAATCATTTTCCCGAAAAAATGAGTTATCATTCTCAAAAACCGTATCATTTTCAAAGAATTGGTGAGAAGTAATAAGAAATTAATCGTTGATCGTCAAAAAAGTTGTTCTTTTACAGAAATTTTGTGTATAATTTCTGCATTTCATTCAGTTCTGCATAAATGGAAAATTACTCAATTATAACGCATTTCAGTGACTTTTTTCTTACTTCAATTTCAATTTCAAGCAGAGTAGACATCTTATTTCAAATCATGTCAAGACTAAAGATAAAATTTGAGTTCAATAATTAGTTATTTGTGTATGTATTATAGTTTTACACGAGTCAGCATGAATCGTAGGCTTTCAAATCTGACGCATTTTATGCGGCTGTTTTTCTTCTTATACGACAAAATTGATTACGATATTTTAAACAAATTTCATTCTTAAATTGGCATCACTAACAACTCTATTCAGTAGGAAATTTTAATGCAATACAAAGCAATTTGATTTTTATTTATTGTTCAATTTTATTTAAATAACTAACTTGGAATAATTTCCCAAACCCTCATTTCATCTTCTTCTTAAATACATTTTTTGTCGTATCTATCCACAGTTTCAAAAATCTGATACTTTCATCTGCAGAAATTCCATTGAAATAATCATTCATATGTATGCAAAGCTTCGTTTAAAATTTTTATGCTGGTTGCCTTATATAATTATTGAACTACAAATTAGTTTGAAAATTGAATCGAAATGACGAATGCGTTTCCTTACTTTGACCATTGACAGGTGCAACAAATGTTAAAGACACGACAAGAAAAAGCGTCAGATGATTTATGAAAAAATTGGATACTTTTCAATACATTATAATAACTACTGTGAACTGTAAAGTTATTCGAAATTCAATCTCAATGTGATTAAATCCTACAATGTGAAGCTCTGCAAAAAAAATAGTAATTTCAATTCGGCAAATTCAAATAAACTCTAGACAATAAAACTCTGCAAAGAAAAGCATAAACAAAATAACTTGATGATTAATCGAAAAAAAATGTTTTTGCAGCTGTTTTGCATCATTGCGTGCAGAGATTTGCTACGGAGCATCAAATGATTAAACAGTGTAGGGCTTATACCCGGATTTTTAATATAATTAAAGAATCACGTACCTCCAGTACCGGTTACATAGCAGCCCAACGCATTGAATTAACTAAGCTGAAAATTTTGAAAAATAAAGACCAGATCAAGTGTCCGGTGCTGAGCGCCAAGCGCCTGTGAAGACGCCACCATAAGATTTTGTAGATTATGATTATTAAATTCAAAATCACTAATATCACTCAACACTTGACGCTATTTTACAAGGAGAGGGAAAAATCGTGGGGACGAAACCTGACCAAGAGGTAAACATAAAATTGGACAGCAATTGAGAATTCACATTCAAATATTTATCTTGTAACATGTTCAGAAAAAGAAAAAAAATTGAAAATATTTCAGAAGGTGCGGCAGATAAAAAATTTAAATATCTGAAATAGAATAATCCTTGAACTAAATACAAATTTTCTCACAATAGAAATTAACAGAAATTCATGACATAACTAATATTGTATACTAGATGTGAGATTTCCGTGTAACTGAAGTCGAGTGGATCAGAGTGAGAATTTTCATTTTTATTTTCTCAATATGTGATAAAAATGATCACGTTACAAAACTCCCTCCCAGACAGGCAACTCAGGGAGTGAAACTCAACGGGTGCCTGCAATACAATCTCGGCTCAGTAACTCATTTCAACATCAAATACAGTTTCTTCAGAATTGCCTCCGCGAGGTTCTGAACCTGAGGATGGTCCGGACCAATCTGATAATTTCCAGACTCCCTACGCGGAACCAAACACTGTTCTCGAGTGACGAGAGGAAGGGGTGGTACCTTCGGAAGGAGCGACGGGGTAACCTCGGGTTCAAAATTCGGCTGACGAGCGTCCACCCAAGAGACCGGGACAGGACACGGATGGGGCTCCTGACCAATCGGATGCCGGAGACCAATCGATCTCTGTTCCATATCTTGCATCTTGGCCCCATGGCTACAACTGAGGACATCAGGCACCCAAGCCGATCTCCTGAACCGTGTCCCACCCAACACTCTCTGCAGGGTCGCCTTTGACGACCCGCCCTGACACAACTTGTCCATATTCTCGCCCCCGGGCTGTGAGAGCGTTGTGTCTTGACGAGGCATCGGGCGCCCTCTTCCAACTCGCCAGGATCTATGAGAAACCGAAGACACATCCGTTCGTGGAGGAAATCTCCTTCCTCTCATTGTTATCGAGTCCAAGGAGTGCTTGGTCTCTGGTGGAACACCACTCCTGTCACCTACCTTCCCCTTTGCGGCCTGCTTGCAACCGCTCGCTCCTCCTGAGACCATCAGAGTCTCCTTCTTCTTCGTCTTCTTCGGCATTGTCACCCTTCTGACCGCCCCCTTGGCTTCGCTTGGGTCTACCGACCACCCTGGCCTTTGGGACGAACCAGGAACGGATGACAAACGTCCGTTGCGGTGGTTTGACCCGTTTTCGCCGAACGAAAGTTTGCCCTTTGTCCCCGGAGAACGGGTTTTGTTGTGTTTCGGAAACTGCAGTCGCCCGGGAACTCCGGAGGATCCTTTCTGCCGTGGAGTTTGGGGCAACAACGTCGATGGCGTTTTTATGCTTGGCAAGTCATCCCCTGTGCCTGGCTGGTTGAGTTTCGGGGATACCAGGGGTGATGTCGGCCTGCAGAAAGGTACGAGTGTCGTCTGTTCTATCAGACAACGTGGCTCGAGCCCCGCGTGCGGCCAGAACACTCTCTCCGTCGGCCTCGGAATTGGCTGGTGAAGCGCTCTTCCTCCCCATCTGTTCAAACACTGAACGGTCGTTGGACGGAACTTTGGCACCTTCTTCTTCATCGGAACCTATGGAAAAACGAGGCGCGTTAACTTGTATTTCATTGATTGACCAGTAATACTTAACATCTTCAACGTGGACCTTTTCCTTATTTCCCGTAATACTCTCAGTGACGTGAACTACTGCAGATAATACTTCTACAATTTTAAACGGACCCTCGTACTTCGGTGCCAATTTTTTTGTAATGAAGTCTGCCTGGCTTGTCTTAACGGAATACATTTAATCCATTTTGTGAACATATCTTTGAAAATGATCAAATATCAATAATGAGCATGGCTGGGTAGAAATGGACCCATAATATCCGCTGCCACCACCATCCATGGTTGTTCTATCACACTTTTGCCTATTAGCCCCACCGGGCTGGTCAAGGGAACTCACCGTTTCTATATCGGATTCGTACATGCGAGACAAAGCGTCCGGCACGTGATGTAGGGCATCCTTTCTATGTTTGATAGTTACCTGATTCCCCAGCAACTCCGTAGCCTACCTACCTAATCTACCGGTTGGATCTCTCAAATTACACAACCAGCGCAGGCTACTGTGGTCGGTAATTACTTCGAAAGGGTAACCCTCCAAATAGGGTATGAATTTCCGAGTCGCCCAAATCACCACCAAACACTCTTTTTCGGTCACAGTGAAGTTTCTCTCCGAGGGAGCCATCGTTCGGTTTGCATAAGCAATAACTCGCTCCTTGCCGTCAATAACTTGTGTTAAGACCGCCCCCAGCCTTTTACTGTTGGCATCAGTCTGCAACGTGGATGGCAAGATGAAATCTGGTCGAGCTAACGTAGGAGCGAAGGTTAGATCTAATTCCAGCAATTCAAAAGACTTTTGCTGCTCTTCACCCCAAAAAAATCTTCGACTTCTCCTTAGTAGACGAAATAGGGGTTCAGCTCAGCAGCAAAGTCTTTAATAAACCTCCGATACCACGAAAACATTCAAAAAAATCGCCCTAAATTTTTCAAGTTGTTTGGAACTGGGTAATTAGACACAGGTTCAACCTTTTCTGGGTCTGTATTAAAGCCTGACTGATTGACCATATAACCCAGATATTAAACCTCCGTACAACAGAACTCACTCTTCTGTTGATTGAGGGTGAGACCAGCATTGACTATCACATTCAGAAGTCGCTCAAGCCAATGTATTTGCTCATCAAAAGTTTCGGTTACTACAATGATGTCATCAAGATATGAAAGGACATAAGGCTCAAATTCGCGTGATTAGCCGATCCAACAGGCGTTGAAAAGTGCCAGGAGAGTTCGACAAACCGAAGGGTATTCTATTATACTGGAATAAACCCTTCCCTGGGAAGGCAAAAGCGGTATACTTCCTGCTTTCTCTCGGTAATACAATCTGGTGAAAAGCCTGACTGAGATCGATCTTTGAAATATATTGGGCTGAGCCTCGTACGAGTGCCAAAACCCTTCTTCTATTCTCCAGATACTTTTCCTATACTTAACTTCAAAATTAAAAACCTCTGCAAAATCATGTCCCAAAATAACCTCTCAATCAAAAGTTGAGGCAAATCTAATTGACATGCAATGTTTATAACCTAAAAATTCGGCTAATGAA
Organism: Melikaiella ostensackeni; assembly: GCA_032362435.1. Classification (NCBI taxonomy): domain Eukaryota; kingdom Metazoa; phylum Arthropoda; class Insecta; order Hymenoptera; family Cynipidae; genus Melikaiella; species Melikaiella ostensackeni. The sequence goes on from JAUMHM010040622.1 coordinate 14,030, forward strand.
CTAACCTACCTTAGGTTCCTTCTGTCGTTCCATTTGGATAGACAACCCCTGAACGTGAATTACTCGGTATCTTATCTATTATATCTTTGAACTTCCCTATAGCTCACTGGCCTACATAGCTGCAACATGAGCCCGGATCAAAAAGGCCCCTCAACTTATGACCATCTATACTAATTTCTACGTGTTATATTATATCTCTAAGCAAAGAACAAATCTGTTTGCTAAACTTGTTGTGGTTGCAACTATAAACCGGGATCCTATCAAACAAGGAGGTAGACCGAATCCGCAAGTCATCCACCCCTACTCGCTTCCCGACAAAGGCCAAGAAATCCTACAGCAACTCCTGGTAGTCGCATCGCATTTAGTACATACGTGACAAAACTTCCTTTTCGCTTGATTACATTCCCTAAAAAAATTTCCACTGTCCCCGCGATTCCAGCACCCCGGTCTTCTGGAGAATTTCCGCTCCGGGATCATTGTAGCAAGAGCTTGAATTGGAGGTGGAGGACTAGTAGTACTTGGTGTAAATTGCCCGATCGCAGCAGTCGATGAGCCGGACGAAGGAACTGAAGAAGTGTTTGCGGATAAACTAAGATAAGACGCAACTGGAACAAACGGAGGCGGGGGGTAATTTTGAAATAATCCTAATGGAAAACCTGTTGGTACACACCCGAATATCTGTTAGGGGTACAATGGTGGTAAACTTGAAGTATAATTCAATTAAGCATTACTATGACTAAACGGGTTTTCTTAAGAGGCCTTGTCCACCCCTGTGATAATTATTATTTCGGTGACGGTTGCGTCCAAAATTCCTATTAGCCGACGGCTTGGATTCGGATGAATTCCAGTGAAAAAGAAAATCTTTGGACTAAGGAGCGAAAGAATTTTTTGTGAATTCAGTAGTAATAGCCCAAATTGGCTTAGCTGTTACCTTTAAAGACACATAAGCAAAGCCAGGCAGCAAGCTAGTATTCGCCAAAGGAGGCGGTACTTAACAATTGTTCATTCCATTTGCCGTCTCAAACAACACACCTCTTATCTCCAATTGTTCAAAATCCTGAATTGTTCAGAATCCTGACTTACACCAGAAGAAATCCCGTGGTATTAACCTGATACCTCTATGCGGCTGGCCCTGGGCAATCACATCGCCCCAAACAAAGTAGAGTTAATTATTGGTATCGGCTGTTGCGAAAAATCAGTAACTAAATTAGTGGGTTCAGATTGAATACTGTAGTACGAACTGACAGATTGATTTGTCGAAGCAGGACTATCTGTATTAGGAGGATCGACATCAATAAAACTACGGGGAAACGGGTTTGATGAATTATTAATCATAGGGCGTGGTTGACCACCAGGCATGGTGTTCAAAGCACTAAACGCCGAAGATTGCATGGTGGACCTACTCACTGGAGTCTGTGAAGATCCCGTGGTGGTGGTCCAAATAGGAAAACTGGTTTGGCCTAAATTCTCCAAGGGTTCAGCGAAAATAACCGACAGAGGAGTTAGGGTGGTGGACGAGTGAGCCTTAAGTGTTGTTTTTGCTCCAAGAGTGAAAAACCCTGTGGACGGTGGTGTCTTGTAAGGCAAAACACCTTCACTATCAGATGCTTTGCCGGTACCGGCAGATAAAGGCACGTTTCAATTGACAATACCCTCACCGCTCCGACGAGTGACCGGAGTATTCACAATGGGCCATGGAACACCCAAATTTCCCACAATATGAGAGCCTCTAAGAGGGGAATGTTAAATCACTTTCATTCTATGGAACGTCTTGTCCTCTCAACTTTGAATTATATTTAAATATACGCCACGCACATTCGTTCTCGTTACCTTCCGTACTCAACCCGAATTGTTTTAATACCGCCTTAGATTGAGATTCACTCAATCCACTGGCCCAAGAAATAATCTGATCCGTAGTATCACCCCAAATTTGGGGCCATTGGAGATTCGAATCCTCCATTTTGTTTTACAGTGACAGCGAATGTAATTGAAATCTCCTGACCTACCTAATATCTAATAATTTTACTGAAATTTCGTTCAATTCTCCAAAATGAAATTAATATATAATTGAACCCACCATTAATTCACTAAAATCCATTAAAATTGACTGAGCTATCTCGCCGCCGTATCAACCCCACCGTGATTCGTATTAAAATGACTTATTTGTAATCATAGAAATTAATTTTCTTCTAAAAAGAAGTCGAAATAAGTAAGTAAAAAAAAAACAACGAAATCAACGATAAATTTCATAAATTTCCTATAATATCTTAAACTTCCAAAGTTCTCGAAATGATTTCACGCTGTGGTGAATTCCCTGCAAGGTTCCCAGCCTTCTCACAGAACCCGCGTTAATGTGAAAACGCACTATAGCATACTGACGCTAGCTTAACTTCCCGCACAGTACACAGATATACGTATATAATACACAATTTAAATATTATAACAATTAATAAAATTTCATTAAAATAATTTCAAAAAATCTTCAACCTTGCTCAGGATGTGGGGCCCCACGATGGGCGCCATTTTATAGCCGGATGTTTAATATGAATGAACAATCACGTACCTCCAATACGGCTTACATAGCAGCACAACACGTTAAATTAACTAACCTGAAAATTTTGAAAAATAAAGACCGCACCAAGTGTCCAGTGCTGAGCGCCAAGCGCCTGTGGAGACACCACCACAAAATTTTATAGATTTTAAATATTGAATTATGAATCACTGACATCACTCAACACTTCTTGGCAACTCAAAAGGAGAGGGGAAAATCGTGGGGACGAAACCTGAGCAAGATGAACATAAAATTGGAGAAAAACAATTGAAAGCTCACATTCAAATATTTATTTTGGAACAGATTTGAGAAAAGAAAAAAAAATTGAGAACATTTCAGAAGATGCGGTAGATAATACTCATAAATAATTTAGGAAATAGAATGAAAGGTTCGAAGAACACTTGAAGATAGGGTACATTACAAAAACCGTAAATAAAGTTACGAAAGTTTGGAAGAACCAGGCCGACTTTACAACAAAACGCATTGAAGTTGAGAGACGAGAATAGATGACAAACACCCACCTGATTATCTGATCACTCCTGATTTCTTTTTTATAAAGTTCAAAATTTTGATTTTCTCAAGTAGCGATGAGTTGCACCTTCAACAGTTACACGAGATCGGCCAGATAGAGAGGAGTCGCTTGGCTCCTTTCCGAAAAACTTTGCCTGGAGGACATCGAGGCCCCATCTAGCGTCAAAACGGGAAATTTTGTGTTCTAGACTCTATAGTACCCACACTGTGCAAATGTTAGGTGGTCGAAAAACAGCTAATGTTGTTCGACAGGTGATAAACAAGAGGAGTGTTGTAGATAATCGAAACTTCGAGCGTGCAGTGTATTTTCGATGTTTGTTATTTATATGTTTATGGTCATTATCGATAGCCTTTGATGAATGATGAAGAACCTCCGTTGACTGAGGATTCTGGTCATTGGCAAGTCTTGCGAAGTGTAACGTTCACTGTTTTTTAGTGAGTTAGATACGTCCACATTTTCCAACCTTGTTAGAAATCCCAGAATTACTCCAACCGTTCTTGACAGCATCCTTGGATCCAGTGAATCTTCTTTTGTACAGTAGTAGAGTATCTAACAATCAGGCAAGTGGTAACATCTTCACCGCTCAACCTAACCTCACAAAAATATCTAAATACCTGTCTCGCTAGTCGACTCAGGTTAAAAGTTCATTTTGGAATATCAAAAATAAAAAATTAAAATACCTGAAATAGAATAATCCTCAACCTAAATACAAGTTCTCTTTCAATAAAAATTAACAAAAATTCATGACATAATTAATACTGTATACTAAATGCGAGACTGCCGTGTAACTAAAGTCGAGTGGATCAGAGTGAGAATTTTCATTTTTTTTTTCTTAATATGTAATAAAAATGATCACGTTACAAGCTTTTAGAATTGAAATGATAACAACATAATTTCATTCCCTTCTGGAGAATATCCTTGTTCAGAGTTTTATTGTGTACAGTTCATCTAATTTCGCAAAATTCACATTTTTTATTTTGTGCAGAGTTTTACGATGAAGTATTTAACCGAGCTGAATTTTTAAAAATATTCAATTTGTTATATAAATATGATTATGTAGAGTCTTCGCGTGTAGAATGAATGATGTAGAGTTTTCAGGTGTAAAGGTTAATTTCGTAGAATCGCTATCGCTCCCACTTGTTTGTTGTCAATGGTTGATCAATTCGAAGGTGGATTCCATGACATTCCGTCAGAGTAATTTTAGTCAATCGATGAGATTAGGCTATAACTTGGTTGATTCTTTTCTCTGCTAGTGACAAATAACACTATATTTTTTTTTAATTGGCAAAGACATGGGGCCTTGAAGCCATGGGTAGTTTTTTTTCTTGAAAATTCAATATCTTCGTTTCTATTTGATCGATTCAAATTTTCAAAAGCGGAAAGTGTTAGTAATGAAATATAGTTTTGAATAAAAGAATCAGTACTGAGCATAAAAGGCTGAAAATCATCCAATTTTACTACTTGAAAGTGGTCCATTTTCAAATTTAAAGCGTTTGAAATTTAAAAATTTTGGTTTTAAAGTTGAATTTAAATTAAAAAATTATCCCTTTAATACTTATTAGAATACAAAAACATATAATTGAGAGACCAATATTATTAAAAAAAAGACAAAAATGTCAGCTTTCAATTGACCCAATTGAAATTTAGTTTTCTTTTTTTTCAAGAAAATAATTGATGACCATTTTGACCCTAAAGCCAACATAATCAAAAATTGTTATCATATTTTTCGAAGAGATTCATCTAAAGACGCTTCAAAAAAGAATACCAAAAGAAGCCAATAGAAATATTCATAATTTAATTCCTCATATACTGCGTTTTAGCTTCAGGTTCAACGTATGATGGGGAGAATTTTACGTATAGTAAATACTGAATTTTAGACGAATTATAGGTACGTTCATATGGAAAGGGTACTTATAGAGTTTCCAAATACTGATTTTCGAGGAAAAATCATAATTTTCTATCTCCAATTTTAAAACTTCACACACAATAGTAACATAAAAACGTGATTAAATCTTGCAGGATTAGTAACAACCGAAAAATGTCCGCAAGATAAACCAAACTTTCTAAACTTTCATGTAGAATTAGTGGAATAAGATTGATCTAAAAATGTGCCTGCGAGTGATACAGCGAGAAGATATGAGTTTTAAAAAAATGGTCAAAAAACGTCAATGTGATCTTTTCAAAAATCAGTTCTCAATGATCTCTTTTTTAAACCCTAAAAAATGTTTTGCGGTATACAAAGTTATTCTTTTGCTAACTATTTGTCACTTAGTTTTTAGAAAACCACCTTTTTTAGGGACAATAGGTATACTTTGATGAGTACTTAAAAGACTGGAAATTTAGCTAATTGTTAGAAACTAAGTTAATTTTCTACTGCACTTTTTTCGTTTCAGACTACATACTTTAAATTGCGGACTACACTCAGTGTTTATTCAAAGAATTTTTTTTTGACTAATTTCTCTCTCTTTTCATTTCTTCTCAATTCTTTGAAAATAATACGGTTTTTAAGAATGGTAACTTATTTTTTCGGGAAAAAGATTCTACATGTTTACCTCATTTAATTTAGAAAAAAATTAATCATTCAAATACCGTAAGACGGGGGGCTGAACGAGACTTTTCTTAGTTCTTTCTCAATGTATTACCGACAGGAATTAAAATTAGATAATAATGCTTAAAAATATCTAATGTCTCTCTTCCTCTTGGGCAATTGGCATTGTTATTAAGGGTACGAAGGATAAAGAGGATCATACAAATTTATGGTCAAAATAGGATCGAGCTTCCCACAAACTAGGCCGAGGAATTTTTTGTTTCATTACTAGCTGCAGGTCTATATGCAAGCGAAATGAGAATTTGTGTTTCAGACAAATGCAATTGATTGGACAAATTAAAAAATTGAGATTTTAGATATTTCTATTTATTATTAAGCCCTAAAAATAAAATAATAACCTTGTGACGTGGAAGTTGTGAAGCTTCACGTGAAACTGGCACTGCTACATGTAATTTGCAATGATAAAAATGTTGCAATGTTTTGTATGGAAAAAAATAACAATTTAATATCTAGTAAAGTATCAGCCGCGAAAAGTTTGAATAGCAATCGTTTTAAAGAATTTTATATGCCCTACAAATCATGTGCCATTCAGTTTTTACCTATCTCTCAAGGGTGTTGGAAAATCAAACTTGGAAATTTTATTTATAGATACGGCACTGGTCCCACATGTAATTCGCGGCGAGTCTGTTAGAATAATTAAAAACGACTCACCTAATATTCGGAATTGTATGAAGTTCTGGGGTTGACGTTTCTGGATAAGACACCTTCTTATGCCGGGGAAATTAATATTTTTGGTGAACATATTAATTTTTTTAATAATCTGAGAGCAGACGGATGTTTAGAAAGAGACGGTAGAAAGCAGAAGCGTTATAGAGTCACATCTGCAAACTTATTTTTCTACATATAACTCTGAGACTGACGAAGTATTCGCGGGTGTAACTTTACATTCTGAAACTACGAATCTTATGAATTATAACGGCGATTTCGCGATCCATAAGAGTGAACAGCGTCATCAGCTGTTCAAAATTCAGAAGTCCCGGCGCGAGGAAAGAGAGAAAACATATATGACGTATGGACTTGGTGTTTTTGTCGTCGCCAGGGACTCTCACATGCAGCTCAATTTTGTGTACTACTAATCGTTCCGCGTTACCTGTCGGCAAAGCAGTTTTCACATTGGAAATGAAACCTTGAGAAAAAGCAACTAAGAGTAGAAAACTTATCTCTTTTTGAATGGCGAAATATTAAGCTCGTTGTCTTGCACTACTAACTTTCGAATGTATCAACTTCCTAAATAAATAAATAAATAAATAAATGTACAACTTAGGGCAAATGTGGGAATTCAGACATTCCTTATTTTACCAAGTTCGACATTGGAGTTTTCGAAGCTTGTGACTTTCGGCGGAATTATTTATAGATACTAAATTTATCGAGTGGACGAAAAATAAATTAGAAAATTACCCACTTTACCAAATTTTAAATTCCTAAATTCCAAAAACGAGTGACATGCAAATTTATTTATGAATTATAAATTTATCCAGAGATCAAAAATAAATTTTAAAGGTATACACTGTGCCAAATTCCGAATTATAATATTCCACAATTGGGCTCTTGCCAATTTATTTTGAAATTATAGATTTGTCAGTTCAGCAAGTAATACATTTTTGAGGTTGCCAAATTTACCAAATTTGAAAATCAAAAATTCCGAAATTAAGTTGTTTCCAAATTCGTTTATAAACATCAAATTTATCCAGTACCAAAAGTGAATTTCAAAAACTACCCACAATGCTCAATTTGAAATTCCTAAACTGGATTTTCTGAAAATTTATTTCGGATTTATATATTTAATAATTCGCCAAAAAATAAATTCCAACTTTGGAGTTCGAAAACCTGGTTCTTTATAAATTTATTTTGCAATTACACATTAATCGATTCACCAAATTCGCCGTATCTTTGGTCTTTTTTTACCTAGATGAAAATGTATTTATAAATTTAAAATTTCTAGAAAATAAATAATTTGTTATTTAGAAAATCGGTACATTTTGAAAGTGGTAAATATAATAATCTCATATTTATTTTTTGCGTATTGGCAAATCTATGATTCCGAAATAAATTTTTGAAGAACCCAGTTTTGGAATATTGGATTTTCGAATATAGCAAATTTGGTAACTTCAAGATGGTATTATTTGGTGAATTTATAAGTGTATAGTTTCGAAATGAATTTGCAAGGAGCCCAATTTTGGAATATTAGAATTTCAAATTTGGCACAATGGGTAATTTTAAATTTTGCCTTTAGTCACTGGATGATTTAAAAATTCATAAACAAATTTGCAAACGATTTTGGAATTTCAAATTTGCCAAATTTGGTATCTTCAACATTTATTATTTGACAAATTGATGAATGTATAATTTTCAAATTCTACAAAGAACCAAGTTTTCGAATTCCAAAGCTGGAACTTACTTTCTAGCCAATTAATCAATCTATAGGTCTGGAATAAATTTTCAAATAATCCAATTTGGGAATTTCGAATTGGGCATTGTGGGTAATTTTGAAATTAACTTTTGGTCTCTGGATGAATTGCAAATTTGAAAACACATTTGCAAACAAGTCGGTTTCGGGAATTTACATTTTCAATTTTGGTAAATTTGGTCATTTCAAAAATGTGTTATTTGCTGAACTGATAAATCTATAATTATGAAGTAAATTTGCGATGAGCCCAATTTTGGAAAATCAGAATTTTAAATTTGGCAAAGTGGGTAATTTTGAAATTTACTTTTGGTCAATGGATAAATAAAACATTTATGAACAAATTTGCAAACAATTTTGGAATTTCAGATTTGGCAAATCTGGTAACTAAAACAATCTATTATTTGGCGAATCGATAAATGTATAATTTCGAAATAAAGTTACATAGAACCAAGTTTTTGAACTCCAAAGTTGGATTTTTTTCATAATTTTTCAAATTGAATTGAGTAAAATTCAATTCTATCTCCACAAAAGATATGTATTTATTTAACAAAAAACCGGTAGGAAGGGGATTTATTATCTTAAAAAAGTATTTCGCAAGGTTCAATTGGAAACACGATAACTTTGTCGCAGATGAAGCTCAACGTTTTTTTTCAACAGTTGAAAAGCTTATAAAATTTCACGTTGAATGACCTTCAGTGGAGATATTTCTAGATTTTTGAAGAGTATGTATCACGCGACGAGTTTCTCAAAAAAATTCAAGAATTTCTCGAATTTTGTACTTCGACTTCAACTTGTTGCATGCCCTTCGAAAGTTGTTGCAAAAATTCGAAATTTACAGGATGCAATTCTCAAAATCTTGTCTTCAATTTAAGCTAATAAAACTTAAGAAATCCTAACGGGTTGCTCAGAAATGATTTAGAATGTCCAAGCATGTCTGCGTCGAGTTCCAATCGGCGATCACCGCTGTCGGCCGGCCTCGCTGCTTAAACCGATTGCAGCTCGGCGCAGCCACGCTTAAACATTTTAAGTCATACCTCGGGAACCCGTAAAGCGTTTCAAATTTTTATTAGCTCAAATCAAAGACTAGATTCCAAAGATTACATCCTGCAAATTTGAGATTATTGCTGCAGCCTGCCCACGACAGGACACAAGTACAAGTCGAGGTACAAAATATGAGAAATTCTTTAGTTTTTTGAGAAAACCTCTCACGTCATAAATATCTGACAGAAAGTCAGAAATATCTTTATTGAAGTTCATTTGACGTGGGATTCTATAAACTTTCTAACATTCAAAAATAATGTCTAGCTTCATTCACGACTGAGTTATCATGTTTCAAAGTCATCAGTGACCCTAACAACCGCTCGCGCTAGCCGTTCAGATGATTTTCGATGGTAGTATATACTTTTGACCGCTTCAGAATATTGCATGCCACTATAAAATCGTTCATTTTAGAATATATTTCAAGCAATGAAATTCATCTTTTTCTATTTCTTCTTACAGATTTAAGTTCTCAGGCCGGAAGCTCCAGCAGCGATTTAGCTGGTGCTGGACCTCGTGGCATGAAGAGGGATATAACTGGCGACACAAAATATCATTTTTCCGAAATAGCTGATCCCGCATCTCGAGTTCCTCTTGGTGACCCTACGCCACCAACATTATATCTAACAACGTTCACGTTTCATAGCAATCTTCATTACATATTTACTACAGATTTAAATAGAAACCCACTCAGATATAGAGACGTACCACAAAACGAAAACCTTCCTGTAGCAGTAAACAGACGTGGTGACATCTATGGCCTATTTCTTTTCACTGGTGATAGAATTCTGAAAATACTTGATTCGAATCATAACAGGATGACAATAAACATATATAGCCGCGAGCCTTCTTTTTTTCACCAAGTTTTTGGTGGAGCGAATTGAAATTTATATGTTTTCTTTCCATGTAACTTTTTTAATCTTACAAGGAAAGGTCGTAAGGTGCGAGACTCCGATTTAGCTGAGGCCTTACAAGGTGAAAGTGCATCAAAATCCATTAGATGCGTATTTTTTTGTATGATCCAATAGCCTTTAGTTTCCGAGATATCGAGCTTTGAATATTTACACTTGAGCGCTCGGCTCAAGACCAGACTCCGGGCCAATGACCCTAACTTTGGCATGTGGACGTACTGCGCTTGCACTAGGAGGCGTAAGATGAACACACTGCGACAACCCATCACCATGGCAACCATAAGTCGCGCTGTGTCTCTCTTACGCACAGCTAGCGCAAGCACAGTACCTCTATACGCCAAAGCTGGGGGTCACTGCTCCGGGCTTAGTAGTGGAGAGTCGCGCACTCAAGCTTGAATATTCAAACCTCAATATCTCGGAAACAAAGACCAAATGGATCTTAATAAAAAATACGTATCTTAATAGATTTTCATCTACTATCTCCCTCTAAAGTCTTTGTAGAATTAGCCTCACGCATCTCGCATCCTCTCATTTTTAAAGACCTCATGAGGGTATAATGCGGCTCTATTATAATATAATCCGATTCCTACTTAAATCCTCGAAACGTGGAGACTTTCCGATTTTTGCATTTTCGAAACGTTGTAGAACTTTGATCTTATGTAGGACAATCCTTTATAGATCCTTAAAGTCCTCCTTCGAAGTCGTTTGTTCACAGTGATATGCTGACCAAAAGAAAACCATCTAAAGCGGATAAGAATTGTAGCCTCTCTGGATATTTCCAGATCGACAACCATATATTTGTAGAAGCTTATTTCAATGAGTGTGAATAAATCTAAGAATAAAAATGATAATATTACTTACCTGTTTATTAAATATAGAAGTAATGTAGGTTGTAGCTAAAATATAGATTTATCAGAATTGTTTGAAAAATAGATAAATATTCTTGAATCTAATAAAAGTATTAATTTTGTCAAGTTACTTGTATGACTTATTGAACCATATCCATAATAATTCAGAATGATGTGATAATTTTTGGAACTAAGAGCAAGCACTGTAAGAATTAATCAAACTTAACGGCAACCATTGCATATTTCGAAGAACGTAGCGACACTGTAAAAAAGTAGTTGAAAATTACCACATTAATCATGGTAAAAAACGACCTAAAGATACCAGTGATTAGCGTGGTGATTTCGCCAAGAAAGTGTAAATTAACAGTGATTAATATGGTAATTTTACCAAAAACGTGTAAAGTTAGAACGTTTCACGTGGTAAAATTACATTTATTATCGATTTCACTATGGTTGAAATTCACCACGTTAATCTCTGGGAAATTTATATGCACTGACTTACGTGGTAATATTACACTTTTAAGGTAACACTGACACAAAAATTGTGAAATTCCATCATTGATCACTGCTAGTTCACGATAATCTTGTGGAATTAACACATGAATCACAGTAAAACGTTAACAAAAAGACTTGCAATTTGCAACTAATAATATATATTACCTCACTTTCATAACTAGAAGTGAAAATTCCAGTATCGAGAATTCCAAGTCTTTTTGTACATTTGTTAATTCCATGCGAAGTACTACAAGCTTGCCCAGAACATGTTTCTTGATAACGAACAAGCTGATACTAGTGATATGAAGTCTAAACTTTTTGCTAAATACTTCAACTCTGTCTATAGTGCGCCGTCCACGGGTGCTCTCCAGTTTCCATTAACTGATACAATCAACTTGCCTAGTACACAAATTAGCCTAGAGGAAATTGAGTGCAAATTATTAAAACTTGATGTCAATGAGGGTTCACGAATTGCAAGTGACGTTAAAAACTATAGACCAATAACTGTACGAAGTACCTTAGTTGAAGTTTTTGCAAGCATCATTTATGATCAATTCTACTCAGCTCCAACAAACACCTTCATTGATGAGCAGCATGGCTTCTTACGTGGGAGATCCAGCGTGACTAATTCAAGCTCTTTTATGCACCTTGTATCACAGACCCCTGGAATCTCATTCTAAATCAAATCTGGGATTCCAAGTTACTTGAGCGGCAAATCTCAAACTGCCCAAGTTGAGGATAAATACTCCAACGCATTCAACGCAGCATCCTGGGTGCCGCAGGGGTCCCATCTCGGCCTGCTCTTATTCATCCTTCTTGTCAATGATGTTGGAGCCATTCTGAAATCTTGTTCCTTTTCACTATATGCTGATGATTTCAAAATGATTAGGATAATTCGCTTTCGTTTGGATTGCATTGAACTGTAAAGTGATCTTAACAGATTGCTGAATCGGTGCTCCTTAAATCGGTTGCGGCTCAACACTAAAGAATGCTTAATTATATCCTTTACGCGGAAAAAAGTAACAATGAGGCATGGGTACATTATCATTGATGAGGTTCTACGCAGAGTGGAGCGGGTTCGGGACCTGAAGCTCTTCTTGGATGAAAACCTTTCCTACAATGACAAGGTTTCTGATGCTATATATAAAACCCTCAAATCTCTGGGCTTCGTCATTACGAATTCTTCGATATACATAAAAGAATCCGCTAGCGCTCAAAACATTATTCTTTGCTCTTGTTCACCCGCATCTTGAATATGCTTCGATGATCTGGTCTCCATTTTATATGATTCATAAAATTAGACTAGAGAGAGCTCAAGATCGTTTTCTTCGCTTCGCAGCCAGACAATTGGGAATGGCGATGAATGGACGAGACCATAACTGTGATGGAATAAGAACGTTGTTAAACATCTCGAAGATAGCGCCAAGATTTGTATTTTCTGATGTATGCTTTCCGTATAACCTTCTCAACAACAAACTTGACTGTTCTGCCATTCTCGCACAAATTAGATTGCATACGCCTGCACTGACTCTCCATAACTATACACTGTTTAAGTTACCCTCCCATCGAACTGATTACGGATTGAATTCCAAGCTCACGCGTATCTGTAGGGAAGCGAATTTGTTCAGTAATGTTATCGACTTTTTATCACTTCTACGTATCGCATCCGAGCCTTGTTTCTTAGACTCGCTTGATTTGAATACATCCCTCTGTAGTATGTATTAAGAACTTGAAATTTCAGTACGCCAATTTATTTTCATTTTTTATCTATTCTTATTGCTTTACTATTATCCTAATTTTTATGAATCGTATGTACTAAAGGGCACTGCCCGTTTACTGTTGAGATGAATAAATACGTAATTTTTTACAGTGCAATGCTATTGCTATAGGAATTGTCAATTAATGAAAGTGAAGAAATTCGAAAAAAGAATAAATCTGCTTACAAATTTTCTCGTAAATTGTTGAAAATATATAACGGAAGTATTTTCTGTTAGTGCATGGATTTCTTTGAAATTTTTTTCTAACAATTTAAATACCGCCTTAGCAGGCATATTGCGCCGTGATTAAGCCATGTTAAAACTTGAATTTTTATTACAAATGAATAATTTCACATATTTCAAAATAACAACCCTACTATACTCTCTAAATCTGAACAAGTGGAATCCCACTAATTATACCCGGGTGAAAAAGGTACAATGAGTGAACTATGGCTCAAAATTGCTCAGTATGGGATAAGCGTGAGATAAGCGTGGTTCAAGATTCAGAAGTCTCATGGTTATGAACAATTAATCAAACATGGTTAATGGCCCCAGTGCCAATGTTCGCCCATGGTCAAACTTGTATTCTCTGTGAAATTTTTTCCGATGAAATTAACTCATTTTTCATCCCTTTTTGAAAGGATTGGGGAACCAGAAAGTGTTTTATTCAGCTTTATGAAATTTCTGAGGACGGGCTTAATCCACTCAATTTCCCATGATTTTTCAAGGGGAAGAAGAATTTACTTCTTTGGGCTTTGCGAAGTTTTTTACGATCAACTTAATTCCTCTAATTTTTCGCTCTTTTCCAAGATGACTGGTGAATGAAAAAGCACTTTTGTTCTACTTTGCGAAATTTTTGGATATGGACATAATTTACTCAATTTTTCTTGCTTTTCCAAGATGATTAGTAAAGAAAAAAGTACTTTCGCTGCACTTTGCGAAATTTTTGAGATGAACATAATTTACACAATTCTTCTCGCTTTTCCAAGATGATTGGCGAAAAAAAGTACTTTTGTTGCACTTCGCGAGATTTGAAGACAAACATAATTAACACAATTTTTCTTGCTTTTTCAAGATGATTGGTGAAAAAAAGGACTTTTGTTGCACTTTGCGAAATTTCCGGAGCCGGACTTTATTCGCTCAATTTTTTCACTTTTTCACGAGAATTTTGCATAGAAAAATTCACTTTACAGTGAAGTTGATAAACTTTCGAAAGAGGTCAAAGTTTCACGTTATTTGTAATTCTTTCAATACACGGTTAAAATGCATAAATTTCTGTATCTCAAACGATTATTTTTAGATTATTGTAATATAACTCACCACATAGCGAACTTACCGAAATTTTATAATGAAAAACAAAAATTCAATGATGTTTACGATTTCCTGGAAAATGATCTAAGATACACAAAATTAAGAAATATCTTATTCAGATTCAGTTTTAAATTTATATTGTCGTAATTACATAAAAGGAGCTAATTCTTTAATATAAAAGTGCAATGGGACAAGCATGGGCGAACTTCGGAGGGGAGTAGTTGGAATTTAATTATGAAATAAGTAAGTGTTCGATGGGAAATGCACGGGTGAAGTTTGCTGCAGTCAAGTACAGACACTGACACTGTTTGGTCAGTATAATACTGCAATCGTACAAGCGTGGACGAAGATTGCACGATCCTAGCACAGAAATAGATCTCACCTCGTAGGGGTCTTTCAAAATTGACCCAAGCATTAATTAAATTTTGTTTAAATCGCAAAATTTCGATAATTCTGCTATGAAGTATATTACAAAATAATAATTTAGAAAAAATGGTTCAAAATATAGAAATTCCTGTATTTTAACAATTTTTCGAAACAATTATAAATATCGTAAAACTTCGACCTCTTTTGAAAGTTTACGAACTTTACTAAAAGGGAAATTTTTCTCCGCCAATCATCGTGAAAAAGCGAGAAAAATGAAGTGAAGTAAGTCCATCTGCGATATTTTCGGAAAGTTCAACAAAAATACTCTTTTTTCCACCATTCATCTTTGAAGAGCGAAGAAAATTGAGTAAATTATGTCAACCTCCAAACATTTCGCCAAATACAACAAAACTATTTTCTCTACCACAATCTTCTTGAAAGAAACAAGAAAAATTGAGCAAGTTATGTCCATCTTCAAAAGTTTCGCAAAGCCCAATAAAAAAATTTCTGACCCACCAATCCTTTTGAACAAGCGACAAAAAATATGTAAATTGAATTCATCATGGAAAATGTCGCAAATTTCAATAAAAGCAGTTTTTTCCGCTAATCCTTTTTAAGAATCGAAAAAAATTGTGTTAATGCAACTTCATTGTTGTCATCAGTGGCAATAGTGTCCACCGCTTCTGAGGAAACGACACCTGCGGAGCCGTCCTCCTTTGGCGGTGGGTCAGGTGAAGACCCCGAAATAGAGCCTTTATTGTTAGCGTTCTTTCTATTTTCGGTTCATCCATAGCAGAGTCACAAGTAGCTAGGGAAATAAAAAACAGAGCAATGCTTGCAGGGGAAGGACCTTGATACTAAGGGATTCGACCAGGGGTGCTATTCTTGAGTTCATTCGACGGTTTTTCGAAGACGAAAATAGTCGAGTAGTATGAAATCGGTATTCTTGAGTCGTTCATTCGGTTTCGTATACGAAAATTTTCGAATACTTTGCAACGAGTGGATTAAGGGCACTCGAAAATGAAAGTCGTATGCGAAAGGTAGTAAAATCTGTGAAAGTGGAGAGCATCGTGGTGGCAGGCGGCGAAAGATATAAGAAATAACATAACCTAATGAAACTTATAAAATTCTGCTGTCATGTAATCATGGCATTACGAGAAATGATTAACGTAAACGTTATTGAGCTATTAGATGATGCAGCAAGACATGCAGATAATAGAATGGAAATTCATAAACGTGATTATCCTTTTGATTTACCTGAGAAACACGTCATACGTATGTATTTCGATGGAAATAATAAGTAAAGTGTAAAAAATATTTTGATGTTATTGGAATTGAAAAGCATTTAAAGTACAATTCTGTAAAGTTTTAAGGTGTTTTCAGGATGTTAAAGAATTACCTTCAGCTGTGTTTTCATTTATCAAAATTTCAAACTGTATGAAGTGATGCGTAAAAAATGAATACATAAATTCACAGAATTAGGTACACTTGCTAGTATACAGGTATACTTCGAAGTATATACTTGAATTCGAAACTGGCCTATGTTTAACAGTTGTGAAGAAGCATCAATACATAGATGTAAATAGTTTTGACCAAAACTAATTTTTTGTACGAAATATATTGCTGCTTTTTCCAGATTGGATTGAATTCCTTTTCCCCCCTAGTATAAACGGCTCTCTAGTTCGAGATTATGTCTCTGGTTTGAATAATCTCAAGCAACTTCAAATGTAAGGACATTTAAAAACTCAGTACCTCTAATTTGACGTGATGACCAACCTGATAAATACTTTCAACAGGTATTTGCGACTTTGGGATTCTCAGCCGCAGGATGTTATCAAATGAAGATTGGAAGCAACATTAATTTGGCAATAAGTGAACCATCTGTAAACCGCTTTATTGAGGAAGTCACTAGTATCTTATGCGAAGATGACATTTTCAATAGATGGGTACATTTTTCTGAAAATATTGAAGAGCTAAGTCGAATTCATAATAAGTTAGTAGAAAATCATGAGATTAAAATAATCAGAAATAAGTTGAAATGTTTCAAGAAAACTTTGATTTTTTGTCATAGATTTTTCTGGAAGTACGGATAACTAGGTGTTGTCGGTTATGTAGATTGTACACATGTTGCCATTATAGCACCTTCTGTATACAACGAAGATATGCCTCGAAATATTTATGTCAACCGGAAAGGATATAACTCAATAAATGTTCAATTGGTACTAATAGATTGAAGTTTGCAAAATTCAATTATATTAATACATCATAACAGTCGAGTATCATTGAGTTAAATCTGTAATTTTACATTATGAGCGATTTCATTAAAAGCGAGGTTGAGACCATTTTCAACACGTGACGTATATCTCTCTGGAAATTCCTTGAAATTCCTAAAAACTTGTTTTATGCTCCGAGTTCTTAGAAGTTAGAATTGCGGGTCCAAAAAATATAATAAAGGTGATTGAAATTCTTACAAAATTCTTCTAAATTTTTGAAATCCGGTAAAAGTTACTGGAATTCGGAACAAAGTATTTGGAAATCCTTGCATTTCTTTGCAATCTATTAATATTTATTGAGATCTGGAACGAAATCTTTAATAATCTTTAAATTGTCTTTGAAACTTGTATATTCTCTTGCAATACTCGTATTGCCCTTATGGTTTTCTTCTGAAATTGATGATAAGTTCATGTTGTATTAATCTATAACTAATTTGTAAATTCACATTGCAGATCTGCGATTTGGACATGAAGATCATTAGTGTTAATGCAAGATACTCAGGAAATGCGCATGACAGTTTTATTTTGGGAAAACAGCAATGTCCTTCCAGTATTAAGAAATTTACACAATCGTGGATACAAAAATTTTTTTGTTGGGTAATATTTATTTTTATATTCATGTCGCATGACTCGAATGTTTATAAAAACAAAAAGCTCATTTTCAGGTGATTCGGGTTATCCATTAAGATCATGGCTCCTCACGCCAGTAGAAGATGCAGAACCAGAGACGTAAGAAGATGCGTTAAACACTTGTCACAAAAGCGCCCCTTCTACAATAGAAAGATGTAATAGAATGTTGAAAACTCGATTCCAATGTCTTTTGCAACACCGAGTTTCACATTATTCTCCAACCAAGGCATCAAAAATTATAAACACATGTGTCATTTTACACAATATGTGCATCGAAAATCAAGTACCGCTTCCTGGGGTAGATCCAAACGATGAAATTGATGGCATAGATTTCGGAAAGTATGAAAACTTGGAAGACCCTATCTATGAAGCAGATTTGCTAGTTAATAATGAACTAGCAGAAGGACGTCGTCTTCGTCAACGAATTATCCAAAATTTCTTCTAGAAGCCCTTTGACTACGTACAATATATATTAATTACTCAAAAAATCAATAGGAATTATCAATCATATTGTCCCGATTCTTGGAAGAATCACTGACGCTGGAATAATTACTATCCTTGTCATTATTGCTAGATTGTCAGTTATTTTCCCAATAATTGCGAAAATATACTGGATATCCGGGTAATTCCTGTCAATAAAGGATAAGGAATTCTTCATCGATTGCAATGGAATTCAGCATTCAATGTATTTATTGAAATGCATAAAATGCTTCTTTTTCTATAATTTTTACATAACATCAGTCAAATACTATGAACACTTTACACTCAAACCCCGATATAAGCCCAGTTTAGGAAGTTGCTTTGCACTGGCCTTGGCCCTGAGCCGGATTCCTCGAAACGTGAACAGTCAGGGACGTGTGAACCATTTCCTAATATTACGCCATCTCCGAACGTGACTTCCAACCTGAGTACACGCGCACTGCGCCTTTATCTATACGCTGCTGGCATTTCAACTTGGTTGAACACCGTCTCTCGCCCCGACCGCTGAGAAACTGTGGGAGCCAGTATTCGGCCAACAGTTCTAGGAGGGAGTAGACCGGACGGGCTTTTATGGGGATTCGAGTGTACTTACGAAAAGTTTGCAGTTTATTCTCACATAACGTGATCTACATTTTTTATCAAATTTTACTAGCATACCATAACCGGTGTAATTATAAAAATGTCCAGTTTATTTTCACACAACAGTAAATGAAATGTTTACAATCCTTTATACACGTAAACAGTCCAGCAATACACTTTTTGTACTTATCACTTGTATATAATATTATACTTTATAATGTATTTATTTTTCAAAATACAATTTTCTTAAAAAAATATATTGAAGTCTTTAATTCTGCAATACTTCATCTAAATATTCCACTTCTTCAAAGCTTGCATCATTATTTTCAGTCAGCGAATTTTCTTCGCTTCCTTCAGGTAAAAAGATTTCTTCGTTTGTTTCATCCAGTAAATTTTCCTTGCATCCTTCATGTTGTGGAAATACTCCAAGTTTGTTTTCTGGAGAAGTAGCGATGCGAACCATTGTGTTACCTAATTGTTGATATATGACGATTTTTTCTGATAGTACCATTTTTGTAAGGTATATGTTCTTTCAGACACGTTTACCAAACTTCGTGCCTGTGTAATTCCAAATATTGTAATTTCAACCGACGGGCGGGTACGCTGAATTTATTTTCTGAAAATTAAAATTGAAACTGTATTAACACGAACTATCAAAAAAATTGAACGCGATAATTTGATTTCTCGAATTTCAAGTATGTTAAATATTCATGCATGGAGTCCTGGCGGTAATACGTGAGCTGTGAACATAACATTTTCGAAGCGAAAAAAAAATTACGTACTAGGTGTCTTCTGTTTCAATGTATTATTTTTATTTTCAGTTAGCATCGTCTCTTCTTTCGTTTTTAGTTTTTCCAACTCAATATCCTTTATTCTATTATTCGCATCTCCATCAGGTACATCAGTAGAACAATGGACAGAATTGTCTGTTTCCAACAAATAATCTTAAATATTTGTCGTATTTACTGTCTCCTTTTCAAATTCCTGTAATACAACATAGGAAGATAAGAACAGATAACAACTCGATAACTCATTTTGTGTGGACGTTGCGAGCACGAAAAAAAATGCCGGTAAAGCACGGATCGGGCAAGTGGCACATAGCCTTGAGACTCCCTTTAGAAATTATTTTAGAATTCGCTAATCTCAATGGGATTCAATAATTGTTCAAGAGAAGTTTGATACTTACAAAAGATACTAATGATTCCTTAATATGCATGTCACCACACACTTCTATTTCTGAGTTCAAATTATTAATTTGTTCTTCTGCAGTCTTCAAACTTAGAGATGTCTGTGGACCACCACCCGTTGTGTTTCGTTCTCTGTTGATTCAAGCTTTAATTTTTTTTTGTTTTCGACCGTAGATCTTGCCATGTCTATATTATAACACACAAAAGTTAATTAAAAGCTGAGGATTTGAACAAAAAGAAAGGTTACTTTGACTTTTACATATACTTGAAGTTCTGAACGTTCAAATGAACGAAATATTTTTTCCCAATTCTATCTCATCTACAAAGATTGTTGCAACAAAAATTCAAAATAATGCGTTTAAAGTTTCTTTTCCCAGCAAGAGGAGAACAATTCATAAAAATTCAGAATCTGAATTCCCATTAATACGCGAATGGGTAGAAAAAGAATTTGGGTGAATTATGTGAACATTTTTTATTCATATATTGAACAGAAACATATTTTGACCGATTTCATAT
>JAUMHM010040641.1:0-15566 GCA_032362435.1 Melikaiella ostensackeni
AAAATGTTACAACTACCCATTTTGACTTTTAGAACTGCCCATTTCAATTTACAACTGCCCGACTTGGGTAGAACTGCTCTCTACGGTATAGAGTGCATTACACGATTTGAAAAATACAAACTTACAATAAGGATATGAATTGTAAGACTCACTAAGGATAAGTTCGACTTTTTAAGCGACTAACTGGCAAATAATAAACTCAACTTGAAGTATAGAGAATCAAAAATTTAATTTATATCAAAAAAGGAATTTGAAAATACGATTATAATCATATTTGCGGCAAATTTTTTCGTTAGAAATAAGTTTTACAGAAATGTTAATTATTTTAAATTTGGTCGTAAATTGTTCGTAGGATGTCAAAAAACTATGATTTATAGAGCAAGGGTTCCTTCGTGAAATCTGATTGTAGATGTAGATAAATGTTACAAAAAAAATGTTGGCTCTGATGATATTTTTTTTTGTTTACCTAACAAAATGAATGATGAAAGAATGTGATGTTAGTCCAAATGTTTTTATGTACATGAAGTTGATGATGAAAATTTCCTTACGACTCTTTCAGACAATAATTTATTGCTATGAATATAAATACTTTTTACGTTTCGATAGCAGACCGCTATCCTCATTAGGCAATCTTCTTCTATAAAAAGATTGATACATATTATAGACTCAAGTGTACAATAATCTGTTGTTTCTAAAAAACATTAGCGACATTCGGAATTGTTTCTAAATAATCAAAATAATTGGCTTTCCTGGTTATTAATTCAATTCCAACAGAGATTATGAGTTTTTCATATATATATATAAAATAAGTCTGCAGAAATTTACGTAGAATATTCTTATGGATTTCATAACTGGAATATCCTCATGAAATTTCCATAAAATGCTTTCCGTAAAATTTTTTCACTCCAATAACGAGATAAAAAATATAAAGTGCAGCAATAAAATTGTTAAAGCAAAATTTCTTGTCCTTCGGTTTTTAACTGAGGGATCTTAAACTTTAAGCCAAACTTGAAGTTTGCAAGGCGTTGATAAATTTTTAAACTTGTATTATAAAAAAGCAGAGCTTTAAGTGTACAAACATCATATAATTTTGTGACCGAATCCATTTCAAATCAGGCAGGTAGTGCAACCTGAAGTCGCAGAATCATTGGCCTCTTAAATATGTTGTTTTTCGAAGGAAATAAAACGACACGTGTTTTACTGTCTTAAAAAAATTATTTTCGCCAAGTTATGAGTATTGGAAATTTTAGGGTTGTTGACTCTGATCAGGTTTATTGTCATCTTCCGAAATCCGCCAGAAAATTGACAAGATGTTGAAAATTAACAACATAGTGGCGGTTTCTCTGAAAATATTAGGAGTCGGTTTTTTTCAGAAACTCCACCTTTTTCTTGACACAATTTTTTTCTGAATTGGTAATTCTATACAAAAGACATTCTGGGAGTTTTATGCGGGCCAAAGCAATTTTGTCCCAACGAGAGTTTTTTTTCGAAAAATTTAATTTTTGAATTTTTTTTGCGTATGATGCGAGATATCATAAAAGAGTAAGATGTATTTTTTGTAGAACTTTTCAAAATAAGCAAAGTTTTTCCCTATCATTTGGTCGAATCGGTCGTTTTCCGTAAGAAAAAAGCAACAATTTAATTTTTCGAAAAAAAATCTCATGGCCACAAAATTGGTTTCGCCTGCATAAACCCATGTGGAAAAATCTTCTGGCGCTGGCCTGGCCCAGACAAGACCGTCTGGTTTTCAGTCTAGACGCTGACCAGCCGTTCTGGCCTGGTCTTGACCAAAAAGGTAACATTTTTTTGACTAGCCGTAGGCCAGACCGTCTGGTCAGCCGCTAGAATCGGTTTCAATTATTTTTCTTTAATCGTAGCCAACTGGGTAAATTGATCTCACTGGGATCCAATGGTTTCCCTCCACAAGGGCTGAATACAATTTTTTGCTTCTAGAATCAGAAGAGTAGGGGTGGGTTTGTGTTTATCAGCTGGCAAGATGTCTGCACGCTAAGGGTTGAGCAATAAATACCAATTGCTTGGGACGAAACTTCATTTTTTAATGAATTGGATAGAATCATTTTTCACTATTAGTGTATTTAGCTGATTAGCGCCAAACATAGACCAGAGAAGACTGTTAACGTTATAAGAAAGAAGTCTTGTTTTGATAGTATGAATTTCTTATTTTCCATCATTTCAGACACCCTGCAACTTTTTCGAAATATGTCAAGGAAAAATTTGCTGATCAAACTTAGAACTTTTTTTGCATCTTTTTTGTTTCGGGATAGCTGATCAGCGCCAGTCCCGGACCAGAGCAGACCTTCTAGACTAGATGATCTGTATAAAGTCAGACCTGGCCCAGGTCTGCCGCTAACCTGTGCCAGGTTAGACTTTCCAGATTAGACAGTCCAGATAAAGCCAGACCTGAGCTAGACTTGACACCAGACTGCAATGGAATTTTTTCATACGGGAAACTCGCAGAATGTCTTTCTTATAGAAATACTAATTTAGCAAAAAAATTTGAGCAGACAAAAACTTCGGTTTTTCAAGAAAATTGACTTTCAATATTTTCTGAAATCTGCCGCCATTTTGTTAATTTTCAACTTTGTGTTAATTTTCGGCCGGATTCCGAAAGTCGACAATGAACGTCGCTAGATTCTAGAAAGAAAACCTTAATATCTCAATTAGGTCAAAATTTACAATGGTTCAAAGAAAAAATTTTAGTTTTTCTGAAAAACAACCTTAAAATTGCAGTCTCATAACTTCGCAAAAAAGATGTTTTTTCAAAAGGGTTAAATACGTGTCATTTTATTTCCTTTGGAAAACAACATATTTAAGAGGCGAATGATTCTGCGACTTGAAGTTGCATTGCTTGCGGAACAGTACACGTATTACAATAATCGAATTGAGTAATAAAGCATGTACAATTTTGAATTTCAGATATCAGCACTGATAAGTGCTCATCGAATCCAGGAAAATAGCCGAGAATATACTGATTTTGATTACAATGTATAAAGTGTTCAAGCACAGTGTTGCTTTCAAGATCCAATGTTGTTAAAAATAAATTACTAAAAGAACTTAAGACAGTTATTGTACTTATTTTGCAACATTCCATGATATAATGAACATATTTTAAGCATATATTAATATTTATGTGTTCAATCTTCATTCTGAGTGATCTCGGTTCCTTTTTGTCATCAGCCACTTGACTTAGGCACTTGAATTTATAGTCAAGTGCTTGATGAGTCAAAGATGATATGAATTTAATACGTTTCAAATCACTTGCGAAAATGTTGTAGAAGGAACAAAATGAGGTCTTATTATTCGCGTTTTTCAATTTTTTTTCTCGGGTGAACCCGGTGTTCCTTCAGAAGCCACGGACTTAGTCAAGTGTCTGATGAATTGAAGATGTTATGAATTTAATACGAAGTTTGAAATTTCTTGCGATGATGTTGTAGTAGGTACAAAATTAGGTGTTTGTTGTAGTTTATCGTTTACCGGCGTTGTTTTCACGGAGCGGCCGAAAGCGTTGTAGGTGAAATAAGTTGCCTCTGGGTGCTTTTTTTGAGCTACCGTCTGTTACTCCATAGGGTTTTCGTCGTCCGTTGTTGTTTTCACGAAGCGGCCGAAAGCGTTGGAGGTGAAATAAGTTGCCTCTGGGTGCTTTTTTTGAGCTACCGTCTGTTACTCCATAGGGTTTTCGTCGGCTACTTTCCGGTGGTCCAGGAAGTTTCCTACAATGCGGCAGGTGTTTAACAAACCCGCCTTTTGAGCTGCTGCTAGTAACCTACTAACTCCTAGATATTCAAGATGTTCAGTGCATCTTGCGTGCATAATGCCTGTAACCAATAACTTCCCAGTATAAGATGTAGTATTTGTTTTCTGAAACGAGCGTGTACTCTCTCTGGGCCATTACGGGACAACCATCAATAATGTGCTCGATGGATTAGTTGGTATCTCCACATAATCGTGACGTCTCGCTTGCTGTTAAAATAGTCTCGCAACTGTAGTACAACTTGTAATATATACAGTTGCTTGACATCTACAACAACTCTACCCCCTTTATTTTATGGTAGAGCTACTCTTTTAATCCTGAATTACTGTAAAGCATTCGGTGCTTGGGCACTTCAACGCGGATGGTTCTGTTTATTCTTTCAAGGTCGATGCTGGACCATTTGGTGAGCCCGAAAGAGTACGTGAGGACAGGGATGGCATGAGTGGTAAAAGCCTTGATTTTATTGGCCGAAATGAGATAGCTCTTTGGAACTTTTCATTAGGCTTTTTTTAACTATCGTGTACTGAATACTCTTAGACTCAAGAATACCCAGATATTTATATGACTCAGCATTTGCCTCGATGTGATCGTCGTTCTCATCCTCTAATTCTGCGGTCCTCAATTCCCCTCTGATTTAATGCACTGTTCTGCATTTATCTAGTCTAAACTCCATGCAGATGCCATTGGAAAGCTGCAATAGGTAGAAAGGATTCTTCTGCAGTAAAGTTGCAGTGCAGGGGCCAGATGTGAGAGCTTCAAAACTAATTTTTCTTTTCAAGTTCCCAATTAGAGATTCGAAAGTTAAGAAAGCAGGATCTTCGAATTTTTACAATTAAAAATATCCAGAATTTGCTTGGAAAGATTAAAAAAAATATCATATTTTGTATGTATCTTGTAAACTGCACGTGATACGTAAAAACAGATAGCATTTTTGATTTACCATTAGGGGATACTATATATAAATATAAATATATAGGTTGTAACATATGAATATATGAATGTAAATAAATAAATAATAATTTTTCAAGTGTTAAAAGGGATTCGTTTTATGATAGCGAGACCTTAAATATTCTAACTGCTTGTCATACTTCGATATCCTCAAGATTCGACTACCATAAATTGAGTTGTGAAAAAGAATCCAAATTTCTCAAGCTATCTCCAAAGACAAAATTATTCTAGTTGATCCTGGAAATAATCTAAAACAGGCCTGACTTTTTCCCTGGAGGATATTCAAAAATTTTCTTTCGGTAGGGAAAAAGATGAAAAAGAAATTTTAAGATCGACATTTTTTGCCGCTTGCAATAATTTAAAAGTTTAAACATACAAAAATTCGGAACTCTACCCAAACAGACCTGATTAAAATTGAATGAAGAGTTTTTCTCAAACAAAAATTTTAAATCGGTCAAGATTGGCTTCTGCAAGTTATTTTGAACACGAAGCCACACATTGGAAAAATTTTGCAGATGGGGTAAAGAAACATCGTAGTTGTTTCGATATCGAATCCGACCAAACCGCTTGGAACCTTTTCGCCCTCTCCGCTGTCAATGCTTTTCCCTTCACGAGTTCCTGTAATTTTACAATTCAATTCACATTAAATTCACATTAAATTATCAAAACTTTTGTTCACAAAACTCGCGCTTGTATAAAAAAATTTTCAACATCCATAAAAGCTAAAATTAACGATCTTATTCTATGAATGAATAATCCAGCGGCGTAGCCAGGATTTTGGGAGGGGCTTTAGTCAGGTTTTTTTGTGGGAGGGGGGGGGGGGACTTGAGTATGAGCGAAGAGTGAGGGAAAAGGGCAATTATACACGGTTTTGAAATTGAGGAAGAGGCTTAAGCCCCCCAAGCCCTCCCCCCTGACTACGCCACTAGATTAATCAATTAATGAAATTACTGAATAATTAATTTCGTCGTGTGAACCACTAAAAATGCAAAATAATTAGAAATCAGTGAATCATATTTTAATTGTCAATTTTAATACCCGAGGTAGGTTTGAAGCATTCATTGCGGGTCTCCTTTAAAAGTATAAACATAACCTGTAGTATTATTGCAAATGACGAACATTTAAAATCGTAGAAATTTCATGGAAATTATAATTTTGGAGTCGACACGTATAAAAAGTATGTTCTTATGTGATGTTTAAGAGGGAGCAATCCTTTCTGATACGGAAAAAAGTTAGAATTAGTTAAGACAAACATTGTAAAATTTAATTGAAACCTCAATAAAATTTAAAAGGTTTCAATAAATGGAATTTTAGTACATCTCAAAGAAAAAGAAAAAACGAAGGTTGCTATTTTGAAAGGGCAAACATAAACTCAAGAAATGAATCTTCCGTATGAATTTTTCACAGTCCATGTTTGTTCTTCCGAAACACGATACTTCATTTCTCATTCCCCTATAAAATAGAGTAAAGTTCAATATATTCAAGCCTGTTCAATTTTTTTGAAGTTTAAATTAAATTTTATGATGTTTGCCTTGAATAATTTCATCCTTTTTCTGTATAAAACCTCTCCCAAATATCTCTCAAACATCGCACAAAGACATTCTTCATACATGTTGACACCAAAATTCTAATTTTTATGAAATTTCTACGAATTTAAATGTTCATCATTTGCAGTTGTGTTTGCACCTTTGAAGAAGACCCACAATAAATGGTCGAAACCTACGTTGGTTGTTGGAATTGATAATTAAAATTTGATTCACTGACATCTGAATCTTTTGCATTTTTATTGGGCCGAATGATTAAATTAGTTATTCACACAGAATAAAATCGTGATTTATACAACGGTCGAAGAAAATTTACAGTGTCTTGCGCATTATATTTCTCTAAATCTAAAGCTTAGATTGTTATAAATTCAGAAAAAAAACTATTTTAAGTAGCTGTAAAGAATAGTAAAGAAATATAATAATTACAGCATCGAAATTATTTACCTTCTTCAGAAGTCTTTTTCTTTCTACATTTATCCATTCTACACGACTGAAAAATACAAATATTTATTCAAATTTGCACCTGCTTACGATTTACGAGTTACATTATTTGTGATTGTTGCAACGTATTGTCAAAAGTTATCCTCTTTTTTGTGAATTTTCATATCAGGTTAGTGAGGCTATATAGACGCTCTTCATATTATTCCCACAAGAACAATTGTATTCGCTATTATTGTACTCACGTTGTCGGGTTCGCTAGAATTTAAAAAAACGAACATCGTTCATTTTTATTGTACTGTTGTCGCAACCACTAACACTACAGTAATGTGGCATTTTTATTAAAAACCGTAACGATGAAACTTGTATACAAAACATTTTCAACTATCAGAGAAGACACATTGTAGAAAGTAAACTTCCCGCTGAAATACCAGAGCTTCTTCCCCGAAGCGGCAGAGTGCGCTAGTGTCCAGTGTACAGTCACCTTCCACTCTCTTTAATACTCTGTGGGTAAGGGATGTACGTGTCGTACCTCCAGTGTATTTCCTGTATCCTTTTTCTGCCCACGTACTTCTTTCTCTCTCTGGCTTCACCCATACATGCGCGAATTCTTCTCTCTTCCTTTCGTTTCTCTCCTTTCCGTCTATTTCTCAGCACAGTCAGTTCACTACTCTAGTCAACTTCGTACATCTAACACTTTGCGCTTGCGCTTCTCAATTTGTTTCGCTTCCTTCTAAAGCTACACCCTTACCTCAAAACCTCTACGTGCTATTTTTTCAGTGCTTCTTTGCTCTTCAAAAATTACTCCCACCTTTACACCTTTACTTGTACTACATCATCGCAGAACCCACTACCTTTTTTTCACCCACCAGTATCCATATTCGCCACACAATCTTCTCAATCCTTAAGTATACACTTGGGACATCTGACCATCCGTTCACTACTAAACACGTACTGGAAGGCAACCAAGCACAGCATATCCTGAGATATTAGAACTATTGCAGCTCAATTCAATCTTCCATTTTATATCAAAATGAACCACAGTAGTGATTAAAAAAATGTACTAGCCCGACTTCACTATACTTGTAGCCGATAATCACATTTTTTCTTAACATACGGAAAGAAGAGATTTATGCGGAAACGTGAGGTGTTATAAAATGCTGTGAGGTGCTATAAGGTGACAATTTTTCAAAAAGGGCAGGGTGTATTTTTTGTTTTTGGTATTAAAATGTTCATGGGATTATAAACTTTAATAATCAGTCGGAAAATCCCATATGCAAGGACCTTACAATTAAAGTTGATCCTGCCCCACAATGAAACATCAGTGGAATTATTGCAAACAACAAAAAAGCTGATCCAAGACGATGCTAGTGTACGCTCGTGACGCCGTGAAATTTTAGATAAACTTTACAGCTCACAAAACTCTAATTTTGTTTAACTTTACAGCTCACAAAACTCTAATTTTGATTAACTTTACAGCTCACAAAACTCTAATTTTGATTAACTTATTAGTTAATTTTTTTTAACTCCCTGATTCACCTCTAGTGATTTCGGAAGCTGCACGGTATTTCGAGACTTGGCCAATCATTATTTAGAACCTTCCATTTTTAAGAACCAATTTCGCCTGTATTTTCCTCTATTTCATGTAAATCCTATTTCAGAGCTTGATTCGTGAAGAAATATGGAGCTAAGAAAACTGGAAGCTTTTTGAGAACCTAGATTAATTTTGATCATTTTGGTCTTTCGAATATTCCCGCCATTTCTGTCCTATTCTGACCTTGATGCCTTCAAGTGAAACATCTGGTCGTACCTAAGAATTCTGAAATACTATTGAAATGCCACTTGTACATTTTCTGGTGCCTTGGATACATTTGACTTCTTCACCTGGCGTGAAATTCATCATTTTTTCGAATCTTGGAAGGCTTCATCATTATGTTCAAACTATACGTTCTGAACCTTCTATTGCCCCAGGCCCGTATTGAGAGATTAATGTTCCTGTGTGTCAACTCTACTAGGTGTCGTGGATGTTTGATAGCCAGCTTGTTTAATTCTTGATATTGGAAAAGCACTATGTTGATTTACCATCTTTTGGACTGAATCAACTTGGATTCAATCAATTAATGCAGAAGATTACTTATTTGGAATTGAAGATCATCAAAAACCTGTCGGTAACTAAGTAAACTACGTCGTCAAGAAAAATAACAAAGTCTTCCACCTGGTACATTTTCGTCAGCAGCTTCCGAAAAAGGAGCACGTCGTCTATTCGAAAAAATATAAAGACTGAATTTATTGAATGCCCTCCTATTAAAAGTAAATTTGTTTGAAGTGAAAGCCTCTTAAAGAATTTAGAAAAGCTCATGTGAGTCTTATTCAGGAGCATCGTAGCTCAATTTTTTTTCTCGGTAAGATTGCATCATTTCACAATCCAATCGAGAAGTTTCCTGTTGAAGTACAGCTTCTTTTAAAGTTTATAAAACAGTTTAAGTTTCAGAATTTCTCAATTGGATTCTAAAGTCAAATAAGAATAATTAGGGAATATTGCCCATTCCAGTCCTTAACTTTCTCTTGATCAAATCGTGACATGAAAACCTTCATTTTGACTCCCAAGTTCGAAATATTGGACGAAAAGGTCATTTGACCAATTTCGTCAAATTATTCTCAGAACCAATGTAACCTTCCAGGTTACTTGAATTCCCATTCATGAAATCATGCGAAATCTTTATAATCTTTTAGGTAAATGAAAATTTCCCTATTAGAATATATAATTTAAAAGCCTCTCAACCATTTCATGTTATTTTCCTGGAATTTTAGATAAAACCATGAATGTTCACAACTTTGAATACGTATGCAGAATCTAAATCGATATTAAAACTCTCATTGATTTTAGACTTACCTAAATTGTATTTAAGTCCGAAATTTAGAAATTTTACATAAATAGCTCCAAAAATTATAATTATTCAGAATTAACCCCGTGATTTTCAATTATATCTACATTCATAGCCTCAAACTTCGAATATTATTTCGTATTAAATAAACTTAATATAAGCTTGTTGAATCTGGAATTATTATTCGTAGTTTGCAATAATAATTTGAACAAGATAATCTTTTCAGCTTCAGAACCACATCCCCCTACAATTTCCAGGAAAGAGGCTGAGCTAGATCGAATTCAGTGAATGATTCATTCTACCTTATTTGATTTTTTTGAATAATTTTCATGCTTTTGAGATGTGAGATTTGGGCTATTTTGTCTTTGCTTGAGTTGACCTAGAGTGGATCTGGCGTCCACACTTTTGTTAGGTATAATCAATTATCTTGAGAGCAACTTACTAATTATCTTTAAAAAATGTCGGTTACACGCTTTATGATAATAATAATAACCTATTATTGACGATAATACTATTTGGAGATGTGTGAATGGTGTTATAAGTTTATGATCTATGATTGATGATATCTGAAGATTGTGTTATGTGTTGATGATGAAAGGATATGATGATGGTGAACTATGTTTGATAATGATATTGGTAGAGGATGATGTTATGTAGATGGTCTTATAAGTCAATGATGATATGATTACATAATGCAATAGATAAGGATATTATGTAAAGATGGTGTTATGTGTTGACGGTGATGCTGCGGACTTATGATTGATGATAATTCTATCCACAGGTGTGTAGATAGTGTTATAGGTTTATGATCTATGATTGATAGTGATATTATCTGAAGATGATGTCATGTGTTGATGACTTTAATGACCTATGATTGACGACGTTATTCTCTGAAGATGATGTTACGCTTTGATGATGACGATGTGATGAGACATGATGATCTACAATTCATGATCATAACGATGAAAAACCACTGTACAAATTTCATGTTTTGGAAACGAAAATAAAACTCGATCAAACTGTGTAAAATATGATGTATTTGACATTTGATGCATGTATCAAATGTCAATGCTCACTTCTGTGATGCTACGGCCATTACGAATGTAAAAAGGAAGATCATCTTGCAGTTCTCCATCGTCTTTTTAAAAACGCTGTTTCAACAAAAAATTCCAAAGTCTTTATTTTGTTTCGAAATTGAATCAACCCTTTTCCAAATTTGAAAAGAATATATAATAATCTTATGAGAATGAAATGCTTTTGTAGAAGCATATCCTCGTTGTGCCTTCTTCCAAAACTCATTTACCTATTACTACCTATACCATACCTATTATTATTATTTTCTTAGGAGTACTTCAATTTTCTCATCTATTTGACTATGGAATGCGTGACACACCTTAACGGAAATGTATTTGCAGTATACTGCAAAAATAATATGTGATGAAGGTTGACTTCAAAATAACTTTTATTGACTTTGAATTAAAAGAAAATCTTTAAAAGTGACATATTGCTTTTCACTTCATGATAAAGTAAATTCCTGGTGTCTGAATTGAGTGAAACTACATTTCCAGTGTGCCTAAATTGGTTTATGTCTAATGAAGAATCCATTAAAAGTTTTATTGTATTGCTAAGCGTCCTTGAAATTTAATAGGAAATTTATTTTACACAAATTTCAATGTGTTTTTCAGTTCACTTATACAAATATAGGTCCAATAAAAACTTTTCCATGCAATTTAAAAACCAAAAATTGACTTTATCGTAAAATAAATAGCAATGTGTCAGTTTTAAATATTTTTTTGTAATACAAAGTCAATAAGATATAATTCAAGGGCAACCTTCTTCAAATCTCATTCCCAAAACTTCAAGTTAAAATGTGTGAAAATCATAATATTATGCATTCTTGCAAACGATGTATCTCGTTCTCCCAAAATTCAAAATGAGCAGTCAAATATTTTTCACAGGTTTGGCTAGTCCTCCTGGAATTTCGGGACAACTAGGCGCAACCTTGTTCAAATGGTATACGTATCTTGAAATAATTAAGCATTTTTTGGGACCTCAAAATTTTTTTGGATGTTTGAGAATTGAAATGATTGAATGACTGTGTTTAACTACCGCTTACAAGTAAGACACACATCACACGGTGGGCTTGGATTGAGAGTTCAACCCAAAACGTCTTGCACCTCTCGTTTTTTTTCCGAAATCATTTCAGTTATACCTCACGATTAATTGGTGAACAAAAAGGAAAAAATTGCTGGAGACATTGTCGAATGAACTTAATTTTTCATCTTTGTTTTCAGCTTATTATGTATATTTTCGTAGAAATAACTCCAGAGCGATGCTTTTGTAGCTTAAACTTTGTTGTTTTGCATTCAAAAAAAGCATCTAAACGTTAATCATCTTTGGACTTCCGGGACCCATTAAAGTTTTGGAAAAAGTGTGAAAAATTTCAGTTTTAATCTGTTTTTTAAATATCTCATCACTACAGCGCATGGTGTTCCAAATTCATCCAAGCTGAAATTGCAGTACATTAAATTTCTCGTGAAACTAAAAGAAAAGATTTATTTATGTCATATAGTTTAGGTGATACTGTGTTTGGAAGTCATATTTATCTGAAAAATTTGTCAAAAAAAATATATGGTTTTGGTTTCTGTGAAATAGCAAATTTCCTGTGCACTGTAGGCAAAATTTGTCAAAGCATGAGTTAAAGCAGACTTTATTTTAAGCAAATCTGAAGAAAAAATTTTATACCTCTCATACGTTCGAAGTCACTTTATGTTGAAAAATAGCAATTTTTATAAAAGTTATTAAGTAATTTTTTTAAATTCGCGTTTCTACTGCCATTTGTGTTGAAAGTTCTTCTTATAATAATAAAAGGATATAAAATAACATTAAAATCTGTGAAACTTCAATAACTCATGAAATATATCGATAAAAATGAGTTTTCTTTCAAAAGTTGATACCGACGATTTTTATGGACATATTTCAGGAATTATTAAAGCTTTTTAAAATTTTGTATACTGTATATACTTTTTTTATAAAAACAACTCTCAACACGTTGCAGTAGAAACTAGAATATTTGAAACAAATTACTCTTCAACGAACTTCCATAAAAGTGGATGTTTTTTAACATGCTATAACTTCGCACGTATGAGAGGTATAACATTTTATTTTTATTAGATTGGCTTGAAATCAACTCTGCTTTAACTCATGTTCTGACTGATGTTGTGTAGAGTGCACAGGAAATATGCTATTTTACAAAAACTAAATATTTTTGTTGACAAATTTTTCAGATGAATATAACTTCTGAAGACTGCATCTTCTAAAATTTATGAGATGAAGAATTCTTTTTTTTTACTTTCAGGGGAAATTTAATGTACTTGAATTTTTGGTGGGACTTACTTGAAGTATCATGCTCTGAGGTGAAGATTTAAAGAAATATTTTAAAAACTGATAAGAAATGCAAATTTTTACAAATGTTTAACGCCTAGATACTTTTTATCAAAGACAAATTACAGAGTTTAAGCTACAAAAGCACCTCTTTGGAATTATTTTTACGGAAATATACATAACAAACTGAAAATAAAAATGAAAAATTAAGTTTATTCGACAATCCCTCCAACGGTTTTTTTTCTTTTTGGTCTAAAAATAATCGTGAGGTATCACTGGAATGTTTTGAGAAGAAAAGTGAGAGGTGTAAGTCCTTTTGGGTTGAACTTAATCTTAGCCCACCGTGATGAACATAATACAACAAAAATCTGTCCGCCGTGCGGGCATATTATCTTTATTTATTTATATTAAAATGAAAATCTGTTTCTTTTTTCGCTTATAAATACCAAACCACTGCACGGAATGACGTGAAAATTTGTGCAATGATTCATTATGTCACTCGGAAAGTTTACGACTTGGTCCGAATCACAAACTCATTGTCATTTTTGCAACAACAATGGGCAAATGTCAATAATTTTCCCCATAAGAAATACATTGAGCTCGATATTTCCGCGATTCGATATATATCGATTGCTATCGATGCTACCAAACTGCATGGAATGACGTAAAACTTTGTACAATGATTCATTATGTCACTCGAAAGGTTTATGACTTGGTCTGATTGCAATAACAATAGGCAAAAGTCAATAATTTTCTCCATAAGAAATACATTGTGTTCGATATTGGCGATTCGATATATATCATCAACATTTTCTTCGACATTTGTGTAAAGTTAGGCGACATTCGCCGCTTTTAAATCGTAAGTACAAACTGATTTATTCTCCACGTCGTACTATTTATGCAGTGAATGATAGGCGCGTGTAAATTTGGTAAATGTAAACAGTGAGGTTAACTTCCGATTTGCATTCGAGAGGTTAAGTACAATTTTTTAAATCACAATTCGAAAACTACAGCTTCCATTTTCTATATTCAAGTTTTTATTTCTGTTTTACATTCTCAGAGTTTTTTTCAAGTTTTCTTCAAATTTTACTGTCGACTTCGCATTTTTCAAAAGCAGATTCTATGACTTGAGTACGAGTTTCATGATTTGAAATTCAAAGATGAATATTTCATTTTACGCTTTTGAGTTTTTAATTCTTTTTTTGCTTTCAGAGTTTTTTTTTAAGTTTTATACAAATTTCACAATCGTGTTGGAAATGAATAAAAATCTTCACATTTATGCTCCAAATAATCGGACAAGCAATGTTGTCTACTCGAATGCCTTAAAGTAATAAGTCGATTCAATTAACGAATATTCGTTGAATTATGAGATTATTCTAAGCTAACTTAACATACAACGAAGTATCATAGAAGTGTTGTGATTCATTCAACGTATTCTTCATTGTAAATACTTCAAAGTTTACGTTAATTGTGAAGAGTTAAAAGTTTATGTTTATTCCATTCCACTATTTCATGTTCAAAATTAATATACACAGAAACAGTCTGAGTAAGATGGAATACAATAAAAAACTTGGCTCATAAACGCGAACTTCCTTCATAACTTAACTTAGCCTTAGGTAGAAAAACTTGTTCATCAGGTCTTTTACATGTTTTCTTTGTCACTTCCTAAAATTTTTATTGTATTTCCCTTTGTTATCGATGTATAGAATTAATTATAGCGGCACTTCCGCGCACAGGGCACAGCTAGTTTTCAATGAAGGCCAAATATTTTTAAATACAGTCACTGATTGGTAGAAGGCTAGAAGCGATTCAAGAAATCAAGGTCGTTGTGATATTCATAATATTAATAATTTATCTTTCAATTTCCTCAGAAATGAAGTCTTCAGGCCACATTTTTCATTCACGAATCTTAAGAGCAGATAATATATTATTGAAAAATTCTATTGTTTTAAGTTATACGGCAGCCCTATTCAAGAAATAAAAGTTTCAGTCAATCTCAATAATCAGTGGTTCAGTTTGTTCTGTGAAACATTCTCTACAATTATATGCTCGATGAATTTTTTTAGAAATAATTTGTTTAGAATTTGCTTAATAAACAAATTATTTTTAACAGAATACAAAACGAGTATAATTTGCACAGAATGTTTCAAAGAACAAAATAAGCTGTTGTTCATTGAGATTGGCTAAAAATTGAGATATTTGCTATAAAAAGGTGTAAAAAACACCAAGTGTCAAATAATTATTTTTATAAAAATAGTTTTTCCTAAAAACTAATTTTTTCTTAAAAATATGTTGTATATATATATATATATATATAGCAAGTCATCTCTGAGTCGATCCGTCCACTCATAGCTTCGACCGTCTCGCCGATCCGTCATCGCATTTCCGTCCAAATTATTTGCAGCACCCAGAACTCTAGAGCGATCGGCACTATTTGCCGACGCATTGACGGTGGCTCTGTGCGTTCGATCATTTTGAACCGCATCCACAACTGGGTTTGGTGTTGTCATAGTTGTTCCTACGAGCAGTTAGGGAAAGGGTTCGCTCATCCTTTCAGAGCCCCGCATGCAAGGGTGAGGCTGCGCATTCTAGGAG
>JAUMHM010040677.1:0-15564 GCA_032362435.1 Melikaiella ostensackeni
TTAACACCGTCTTTCTTAGTTTTAGACTTCGTAGTGTATTATTTTCCCTAAAACAATAACAAATAATGCTATCAACTTCTTCATGAAAAAATAAAAATGTCTTCAGGATATCTATAAATAATTCAATAAAAGAAGTATTAAAGAAATCAAGAATAAAAATAGTCCTAAAACATTACATTTATGATAAAAGTTTATTAAAAATTCTTATTAACCGTTTCTTATCGTACCTGATTTCTGGAACATGTTTGCCTATTTTTAATCCATAACTCTTCATGCCTATTTCTTTTTCTACCTTGATTCATCCTGAGATTCATTCTTAAATTAATAGGGTATCGATCAAAGTAAACCTATCTTAAAAATAATACTTTTTCAGATATTCTAAAAAATAATCAATTCACTGGTTTTTTGCTTTAGTTATAGTATATATTAGAAGAAAACTACAAACGGTTGCTATTATTTGTTTTGATATCCGACTTGACCTTAATATCGTCCGCTGCAACACGTTCGTCGCCGAGGCGGCACATGCATAAGACTATTAAGTTAGCACGAGTTGAAGTGAAAAAAGGATTGAAATTTTTTGTTTGGGACCATCCACAAATCACGCGACGCTAATTTTTGTCAAAATGAACCCCCACCCGCCCGGTCGTGACACTTTTTGACCACCCCCTCCTCGCGTCACATGACAACATATTTCTTCACCCCCCCTTTTTTCTGATGAATAAAAAATGACTTTATGCATAGAAAGCACTGAATTTAGTTACTTAACAGCAGAAAATACAACATTTTAAGATATGATTAAGAAAAAAGTTTCAGCATTTCTCTGTTTTTCTTCCCAAACTGATTTCAGATGTTTTTCCATGGTTACAGTGTGAGTACGCACGTGAATTATTGTTGTGACAACATGACTTTGGGAGGGTTTTTTTAGCAGTGTGGAAACGCACGTGAGTTGTTGAGACAAGTTGACTTTGAAATGGAATTTTATTAGTTGACTAAAAAATTAAAGGAATCCCCCAAAAAGCCATCAAATTATTTTTTTTCTTAACTTGTATAGCCGCAAGTTAAGAGAGTGTTTCTTGATATAAACGGTAAAAATCTTCATTGTTTTTTATGAGTTTCCAAAAGGTCATGCACTCGTTTTGCATTTCATCTTTTTTTCTTTCAGGAAATGCTAACTTATATTTATTAAACACGTCTTGGAACAACTTTTTTTTATCCATTTTGTTTTGACAGAATGACAATTTTTGGTTAACTCCAGGCTTATTTAGTGAAGCGCGGTAAAATGTTAAACATTAGCTGATCAGAGTTACAGCGCCGCGGAAGCGGAAAAGCGGGAAAATTCAAACGGCGGTCTCGACGTTTTTCTCCCCTAACCTTTTTTCACAAATTACTGAATACTTTTTGCGTCACGAGACGCGTCGTGAAACCCCTCTCTCCCCATCGTGACATTTGGTGATACTTCTCGTGACTCCCCCTCCCCCCTCGGAGTGTCACGTGATTTGTGGATGGTCCCTTTTCAAAAAATCTACCATACTTCTTACCAATTATTTCCAAAAATTACAGAACCTACAAATTTTTGCAAAAGGAAAAAAAGATGCGCCTTGAAATTCTCTACAAGAATCAGTCCTTAAAATTAAAATTCGAACGATTTTGAAAATTGACTTAAGGACAATACTTCTCATGCTGAATCCACGCGTATCTCCTTTTCATCACGAGAGATTCAGTTGTAAAATAAAATTAAGTGTATTTGTTTTGTAAATTAGAAATGATTAAGTTTTTTGTTTCTAACGAACTGGAAAGAGAAGCCATTCCATCTTTTGAAAAAAACGATCTGCGTATTTAAAGATTTGAGACAGAGCATTAACTCTTCATACTGGAATATGCAAAATCCAGTGGAGGACGACGGTATGCTTAATTATCCCCCAAGAGGTACAGCATTTTTTTAATGAAATATTTTCACGGATTTTACATTTTCATTTTGCCCTGCGAAAAATTTTAGTTAATTTTTAGAAAAATAGTATTAGACACATTATCAGGGTGTCTAACCCACGGATGATTAAAAATTCCTGGTCATTTCCCGGTTTTCTCCCGGCCAGTTGTTCATTCTTCCCGGTCAACTTTAAAGAGTTCAAAAGATTCAAATGATTTCGAACGATCTTTAGAAGTTTCAGGAGATTTCTAAAATATTTTAAAAGATTTAAAAGATTTCTGATTTGGAACAGTGAATTTGGGAAAAGAATTATAATTCTGACTTTGAACAGGGAATTTTTAAAAATTTCCTTCTTCTGAATCAGAATTAAAATTATTTTCAAAAATTCTCGTTCTACGTAAAAAATTATGTATTTCAAGTCAAATAATAGTTGAAGGGTCGCCGAGCAAAAGGGCGTGAGTGCCAAATTTCGGAAATCGGTTTTATTGGCTAAAAATAATTGTTTTGACCTAACTTGTTTTCGTATTTTTTTCGCGATTCAATAGAGCTTAGTAATAGCTCGAAAGTATTTTTTTCTAATTATTAAAGCACTTTTTTGTTTGAAAAAAACTTGATGCGTTAAAGTTAGACAGTTTTTTGTGTCTCCTGTAAAATTCTCGTTTTGGCACTTACGCCCTTTTGTCCGGCGATTTTTTAATTCTTTACGAAAAATTCCCAGTTCCAAGTCAGAATTTTATTTATTTCCAACACTTTCTATTCCAATTCAAAAATATAGTAACTTCCTTTTTCTAAAATTTGAAACAGGAAGGTTTCAAATTCGGGCAAACTTTTGTTTGCAAAAAAAAAAATTTTTAATTTAAACGAATTATGGTTTGGAAATTCTGAAATTTCTGAAATTCCCTGTTCCAAACCAGAATTGTATTTATTTATAACAGTTTCTATTTTAATTCAGAAATATAGCAACTACCTTTTCCCCCTATTTCCAAAATTTGGAAAAGGAAAGTTTCAAACTTTGACGAATTCTGACTTGGAAAAGGAAACTGCCTGTCCCAAAGTCACAATTATAATTCTTTACGTAATTCCCTGTTCAAGAGTAAAAATTATAATTTTTTATGGGAATTCCCTGTCCCAATTATCAAATTTATTTTTCTTTACTGAAATTCCTCGTCCCAAAGTAAAAATTATAATTCTTCACGAAAATTCCCTGTCCTAAACTCAAAATTATATTTCTTTACTGAAATTTCTGTCGCAACTTAGAATTATAATTCTTTTCGAAAATAATAATCCGATAATTGTAATTCTTTAGGTGAATTTTTTTTCTTTAATTAATTCCCTGTACCAACTCAGAATAAATTTTTTATAGAAAATTCCCTGTTCCAGGTCAGAATAGTAATTATTTTGGAAAATTCCCTGTTCTAACACAAAATTGAGCAATAAAATATGTAAAACCACTTTTAACTTACATATTAATACATTCAAGAGAAAAATCCCGGTCACTGAATCAAATTCCCGGTCATATGCCGATTTTTTCCCGGTGAACAAAATTACCGGTCATTTCTCGGTTTTCCCGATTTCTCGATCAGGTAGACACTCTGAATATGAAATCAGACTTTTAAGTTGATTGCTTGAATTTGTTGTCAGTTTTCTTTTATAATTATTCCAGTACCATACTGTAATTGAAAAAAGGCTACCGCAATCCGCCACGTTAAATTGTGCCACACATTTACTATACGTCTATCCAATAACCAACAACGAAC
This sequence comes from Melikaiella ostensackeni, assembly GCA_032362435.1. NCBI lineage: Eukaryota > Metazoa > Arthropoda > Insecta > Hymenoptera > Cynipidae > Melikaiella > Melikaiella ostensackeni. The sequence continues at coordinate 3,685 of JAUMHM010040677.1, forward strand.
ATGAAAACCACACTGTCCTAGTTACATGCATCAAGAAAACCTGCAGCTTCTTATATATTTATCGACATAATCAGACCGACAAAACGTAAAATACAGTCATTATTATAAAATAAGGTAATCGAAAAGTCAAACTACTCCATAAGTTTGAACTAATTGCAGTAAGTAAACCCGAATCGCTTGGTGCATTTTATACCAGAGGCAAAAAATAAACCAAAACTATAGTAATTAAGCACTTTTTTTATCTGTTAGACATTTTAGTACAAATTGCCAAGTACTGTATAGCGATATTCGCGGCAATTGCAACTGAATCATGAATGATGAAAAAAGTTAAAAGAGGAACAAGTTGAAAAACATTTTAGCAATCTTTAATCTCACAGGATTATGTTCACTGCCAACTTTCTAATAATACCCATGTGGAGAAATTGCATGGCAGTCAGGTGTCAGATCTGGCCCAGGTCTGGCTTTATATAGACTGTCTAGCCTGGAACGACTGATCTGGCCCGCGTCTGGCGCTAGTTTTGCGCAGGTCTGACTTTATCTAGATCACCTAGTCTGAAAGATCTGGTCTGGCCCAGGACTGACGCTGATCAGCAATCCCAGAACAAAAAAAGTTCCAAGTTCGATCAGCAAATTTTTCTTTGACATATTTCGAAAAAGTTACAGGGAGTCTAAAATAATAGAATATATGAAATTCACACTATCAAGACAAGAATTTATCTTCTTATCACTTTCATATTCTGGTCTGAGCCAAGTTTGGCGCTGATCAGCTGAATAAACTTATAGTGAAAAATGATTTTTTTTTCAAAGTCATTACGACAATTGAGTTTCTTCTCAAGCAATTGGTATTTATTGCTTAATCATTCCCAATCGGGTCGAATTATTTTCTTTTACAAAGAAGTCCAGCCAGCGGCTAACCCGCCTCCAACTAGTTGCTGATCAGCCATTAACTAGTGGCTAATCAACCATTAACTACTGGCCGGCCAGCCGTTAACTAGTGGCTGACCAGCCAATAACTAGCGACTGATCAACCATTGACTAGTGGCTGACCAGACAGTAACTAGTGACTGACCAGCTAATAATTAGCGACTGGTCAGCCATCAACTAGCAACTGATCAGCCATTAACTAGTGGCTGACCAGCCAATAACTAGCGGCTGATCAACCATTAACTAGTTGCTGACTAGCAAATAACTAGCGGCTAATCAACCATTATCTAGTGACTGACCAGCTAATAAATAGTGACTGGCCAGCCAATAATTAGCGGCTGATCAGCAGTTAGCTAGTGGCTGACCAGCCAATAACTAATGGCTCACGAGCCAATAAGTAGTGGCTGACCAGCCCTTAACTAGCGGCGGACCAGCCAATAACTAGCGGCTGATCAACCATTAACTAGCGGCTAATCAACCATTAACTAGTGGCTGACCAGCTAATAATTAGCGGCTGGTCAGCAATTGACTAGTGGCTGACCAGCCCATAACTAGCGACTGACGAGTCAATAACTGGCGGCTGATCAAACATTAACTAGTGGCTGACCAGCCAATAAGTAGCGACTGATCAGCCAATAACTAGTGGCTGACCAGCCAATAATTAGCTGCTGACCAGACGGTCTGGCCTGGGCCGGGCCAGCGCCAGAAAATTTTTCCACGCGAGTAGGGTTTTTTTTCTTAATAAAACCTACAATTACAATTTTTTTAACAAATAATAGTGGTTGGTTACAATGTTACATTTCAAAGGCGACACGCCCCAATGCCCATCACTGGTGCGAAATGAACCTGTTATAGTTAACCACTTTATCGTTGCAGTGAACTAAGATATAAGTGGACCGTGAAGATTTGTCGAGGATGAGTACACAACTCGCTAAAGGTGAAATAGTAAAGTCTCATTCTTCGTAAAATTAAAAAAAGCACCATCATTGCAGAAGAAAATACGTTTCTTCATTTTCAATTATAATGGATTACAGTTTTATACCCGTTTCGAATCACGGATTCTTTACAATCTGAATTCAAAGATGAAATTTTTCTGAAGAAAAAGATTCCATTTTTTTTCCAGGTATCTCTAGATTTTTTCAGATATAATTTTTCTTAATACAGAGCCATTCAAATATTTAGTATCGATTTTTTTAAAAGCGATCAACTCTACACCTCTTCAAAACATAACATAATATTTGAATAACTGAAATTAAAATTCACCTGTGAATGGTTAAATTGTAATCACTCATGAGAATATCGAGGAAAATTTCAAAATGGTTTTCTTCATATTTCTAAATTTTCGGATAAGTATTTTCCAGACGTTAAAAACGAAAATTCTTCAACAACCGCCCATCTAAGTCGATGATTGTAATTATTTTAAATTAAGAATTCGGAATATGTACACACTTTGGAAAATATGACCATTTGAGGCTAAAAAGTGACTAAAAGCGACTTATGTTCATATAAAAAAAAAGCCATAATGCCAATTAGAACACTTATTTATTTGAAAATATTTTCAACTTGAATACCCATTCTTATTTTACCGGCTTAGATTTTACAGTTTGGATAAAATTTGATGACTGAACTAAACTTTAAATTTCTAAGATTTCTAGTCGAAATATATTGCATTTTCAACAAAATAGTTGAATTTAAAAAAAGTAATATTTTTTAACGAATTAGTTGCATTAACTACCAAATAGTTGAACTTACATGAAAAAGAGACGAATTTCCAACAAAATAGATGAACTTTTAACTAAAAAAGATGACTGTAACAAAATAGTTGAACCTTCAACAAAATAATTAAACTTTTAACAAGATAGTTGAATTTTTAACCAAACAGTTGAATTTTCACCTACAAAGACGCATTTTCAATCAAATGGTAGAATTTTTTAATAAAGAAGACGAATTTATTTGAAGTTTTTAACTAAAAATGGAATGGTTAGATTTTCAGTTTAAAAAATCACTTCTAAAAAAAACCGAATATTCACAAGTTGAATTTAACAAAAAGCGACAACTTTTTAACAAAATAGTTCAATCCCCATCAAATAGACGAATTTTTAACAAAGAAGCTCAATTTTCTACCCAAAAAGACGAAGTTTCAACAAAATACATGAATTTTGTACCAAATAGAAAAATTTTCAACAAAAGAGGTGAATCATTAACAAAAATGAATTTTTAAAAAAGTAGTTCAACCTTCAACCAAGTAGTTGAATTTTAAACCAAAAAAGAAGAATTTTTTACCACGAAGATTAATGTTCTACCAAAAAAAACGAATTATCTACAAAACAGTTGGAATTTTAGACCCAAAAATATGATTTTTCAACAAAAAATCTAATTTCCAAACAATAGTTTAATTTTCTATAAAAAAAAATGAGTTTCCAAGAGAGGACTTAATCTACATTTTCCACTTTGCCGAGGCTGACCAACTATTAACGCTCTGATTATCAGCAAAAGAAGAGGCCTCGAGGCATTAGTTATCAAACCAAGCAATGACTAGTTATCAGTTTCCGTAATCTCAGTTATCGATCTCTCAATTATTCAATTACACTAATTACATCAATTACGCGTTACAAAACTTTTCAAAGTAATATGATTTATGATTTGCAACTATAAATAATGGAATCAAATATCCTTAATTTAGTAAATCACATAATTATATAAGGGTTTCGAATAAATTATTTATAAATGAGTGAAATTTACAGTTGTTGCACCTCTTTGTGGTTGAATTGTATAAAATCCAGGGCTCGAAGTGCTCTATAGAACTAAGAAAAGTATCTTTCTAAAGAAAAAAGTAGAGTCAAAAATAAAAAAGTATTAAAAAAGTAGCCTTTTCAAATCAGTCAAAAATTAGTTTTTTTTTTAAATAAAAAATAAGGTAAGAAATACTTTCAACTAAAAAAGAAATGTATTTGAAAGAAAATTTTTTTGAATACTTTTCTGCACGCAAATAACTGCGCCGAAGACTGCATTTAACAAGGAGATGATCAGAGTTGGGATTTTTTCTTCAATCTCATAAATTCCCTACTGAGATTCCATTGCATGACTATTAATTTGCCAAAACATTATTTGCCAATGCCGACCCGTTTTCGAAAAACTCGACTTTTTTCCAAAAACATTTTTTGGTTTGAAATATTTATTTATTGAATTCTCATGTAAAATTATGTAAATATAACATTTTTCTACTAGAAAATACAAATTTTCAACAAAATACATGAATTTTCTACTAAGAAAGATAAATTTTCAACTTAGTAGTTGAATTTTCGACCAAAAAGACATCAATTTTAAATAAAAAATAGTTTAATTCAATCAAAATAGACGAATTTTCAAAAAGGAGTTGAATCCTCAAGCAAAACAGATTAATTTTCCACCAAACAGTTGAATTTTTAATACGAAAATATGATTAGAAAGAAATTTCTACCAAGAGAGATGAGGTTTTTCTAAAGAAGATAAAATTTAACAAAGAAGTTGAATTTTCAAACAAGAAAGATTTTTCAGTCTAGAAATAAAAAATTCAACCAAATTATTGTAGTTTGAAGCCAAAAAGACTAATTTTCTACAAAACAGTTGAATTTTCAACCAAGAAAGATTTTTCAGTCGAGAAAGGAAAACAATTTCAATAAAATTGTTGAAGTTTCAAGCCAAAAAGACGACTTTTCTATAAATCAGTTGAATTTTCAGCCCAAAAATATGAATTTTCAACCAAAAAGTTAATTACCAACCAAATAGTTCAATTTTCAACCAAAAAAGACGAATTTTCAAGAAAACTGTTCAATTTTTAACCAGACAAGATGATTAGAAGCAGTTCCCACCAGAAGAGATGAAGTTTCAAGAAAAAAAGATAAAATTTAACAAAAGAGTTGAATTTTCAACCAAGAAAGATTTTTCAGTCTAGAAAAAATAACAATTTCAACCAAATTATTATAGTTTTAAGCCAGAAATAATAATTTTCTACAAAACAGTTAAATTTTCAACCCAAAAGTATGAATTGTCAACGAAAAAGTTAATTTACAACCAAATAGTTCAATTTTCTGTCAAAATAGTTTGAATTTTCAATCCAAAAAGAAAAATTTTTAATGAAACAATTGAACTTTCGACCAAAAAGACGATTTCTCAACCAAGACTTTTTACAAAATTGTTAAATTTTCAGCAAAATAATTAAATTTTCGACCAAATAATAATTTTTTAAATTTTAACCAAAAGAGATGAGTTTTCAAACTAAAAAGACGAATTTCAACTAAAATAATGAATCTTTTACCAGAAAAATGAATTTTCAACTGTTGAAAATTCAAGAAAAAGACGGCGACCCGTTTTCGAAAAAATGGACTTTTTCAAAATTTTCATTTTATGGATTAAAATGTTAATTTATTTAATTCTCATGTAAAATATGTAAATATAACATTTTTGGCACTTGTTTTTAATATAACATTCGCTTTTTTCTTGAATTTTCAACTGTTCAAAATTCAACTATTAAAAACTGACGAAAATTGAAATTTTATTTTTGAACAGTTGAATTTTTAATTGTTGAAAATCGAATAAACTTCAAAATTATAATAAATTAGAAATCAAAACAGTTGAACTCACAACAAAAAAGACGAATTTTCAATGAAAAAAAAATGATGAACCTTTAACCAAAAAAATGAATTGTTGACTGTTGAAAATTCAAGAAAAAAAACGATGACCCGTTTTCGAAAAAATCGTCTTTTTTCGAAATTTTTATTTTATGGATTGAAGCGTTTATTTTTTAAATTTTCATGAGAAATTATGTAAATATAACATTTTTAACACTTGTTTTTAATGTAACATTTGCTTTCTTCTTGAATTTCCAACTGTTGAAAATTAAACAATTAAAAATCGAAGAAAATTTAAAATAGAATTTTAAACAATTGAATTTTGAATTTAACAGGATTTCAACGGATTTGAAATATTACCCTAAAATCTTTAAAATCCTTTGAAATCCCTTGAAATTATTGAAGTCCATCAAAAATAAAGTATTACCTTAAGATATTTTTAATCCTTTGAAATCCCTTCAAATGATTGAAAAATATTAAAAATGTCTTGTTTTTCTTTCTACTAATTTTCATCCTAATTCTAATTAATTAAAATTCAACTGTTGTAAATTTAACCATTGTAAATTCAATTTTCAATTTTCTCCAACTTTTAACAATTGGATTTTGTATTAAAAATAAGTGTTGAAAGTTTTATGTTCACATAATTTTACATGAGAATTCAATAAATAAACACTTCAATCCATAACAACATTTTTGGAAGAAAGTCGATTTTTTCGATAACGGGTAGCTATTGTCAAATAATGTTTTATTTGATTGATTTCTTTCTTTAATTGAGGTAGAGTAATTTCGTAAGTCATACCTTTCTTTCATTTTTTATTATTTTTTTAAGCTGAAACTTTCTGGTTCGATTAATTTTTTATATCACTTTACTAAAAAACCCGCAATTGCGGGGAAGCGTCTGGCACTCACGGATAGTAACTGCATCAGTGAGTCAGACATATCGGCCAAAGGCGTGGCTGCGGCCCTCTCCGTGTGGAGAGGACTTTGGGGTCACGCATAGGCCTACAAGGGGACGCAACGGAACTACTCAAGCGTCAGGGGCTCTTTTGGTCTTAAAGATTTCCTTATTTTCGATTTCGATTTCCTTATTTTCCTCTCTTTTTCTCGTTTTTCCACTTAAAAATCCAACTATTTTGGTTGAAAAGTCTACTATTATATTTTTGGTAGAGAATTCATCTTTTCTCAATCCTAACAATAATAATAATCAGAAAATGACTAAAAAAAGTAACTTTACATTGAAAAAAATAGCCTTGTCTAAGAAAGCATCAAAAAAGTAAAAAAGTGTGGAACTTCAAAGCCTGAGAATCTAACGCAACTTGTTACAAGTGATTGTGTAATTACATTTCTAGGGTCGTTGTTCCTAGTTTCCGGTGCTTTCCTTTCGCAGTTTTTCCATTAGTTTCCAAGTGGAAAGACAAGCAAAGCAACTCGACTTTCACGCTCTCTGACCTCCCCCAAGGATCATTATTTTGCTAACAATTGCCAACGTCAGTCAGAAAGCTGTGACGATGAGAAAGACCGGATGTTACCAACAAATTAGCTGCCAACTAAAGAATTTTGGCTCTTGTGTCATAATCAATTACCTTTAACTAGAAACTCCCAAATTAACATTTTGCGTTCAAGTTAAAAGATTTTTAATTGGAATCTCAAGAGTTTGAACAACTTAAAATTAAAATGAGCTCTAAGTGAAACAGAGAGTTATGCCACTTTCAGGGATCACTTCGGGGATCCCAGCGGTTCAGTAGTTCAATTTTAGGTAAAAAAGGGGATTCTTTTCCAAAAAAGGGGATTAAAAGGGGACTTTATTTAGTAACAAAGTTTTTTTATATAATATGAGGACCTCGTAAATATTGCACGAAAGTGTTCTTTAACAACTGTAGCGCCTTTTCTTTCGCAAGTATTCTAGTCATTTTTGTGTTTTAAACATTTTTTCAGCTAGCTTTGAAAAATCTGTTGAATACTTCAATACTTTCTACTGATAAAAATACATCAGGAAGAAAATTAGAAAATTCGAAAAAATGAAAGTTTTAAAAATACATAAACAACAGAATTGGAAAATGATCATGTTTCAACTTGTTTGAATGTATTTTTTTAAGTACGTAAGCTAGAAAGAAATAATTTTAAAAACAAAAACATGACTGTTTGAAAAACCGATGCATTTTTTCTGTTTTTTTTTCTTCATGGACTCAAAAATTTTTTTAAATGTATTTTTATCAGTTAAATTTTCTCGGATGCTCAAATCTCAGCTAAAAAAAAGATAAGTGTAAAAAAAAAATTATAGAAATTATTATTCACGAAAGTAACAATATTATGGAAATAACAATTTTTTCAAATACACAGTTTGCTAACGTGTAAAATCAAGCCATACAACAATCAGCTTCAAATTAATTATACTTTATTAAAGGGTCCTAATACACTACTTTTTTGCATATTATTTTAGATTTCCTCATACTCCTCTCTTTTTCTTGTTTTTTAACTCAAATGCGAACTGAATTAATACACCCCAATAGGAAAATCCAACTATTTTTGGTTTGGAAGTCATCTTTTCTGATTTAAAATTTTATTATTTGGTTTAAAATGAACTTTTTTGTTAAAAATACATATTTTCAAGTTATAAATTCAAATGTTTTGTCGAAAATTCATTTTTTTGGCTTAAATTTCGACAATTTGGTAGACGTCTTTTATCCTTTCTTGACTAAAAAATCTTTGTGGGTTGAAAATCCGCCTTTTGGTACAAAATTCATCTTTTTGGTTGAAAATGCAACTATTTGGTTAAAAATTAATCTGTTTTGGTTGAAGATTCAACCGTTTTGTTGAAAATTCGTCTTTCTGATTGAAACATCAACTATTACATTTTTTATTCAGAATTCATCTTTTTTGGTTGAAAATTCAACAATTTGGTAAAAATTTTTTTCTTTCTTTACTAAAAAATTTCTCTTGGTGAAAATTCAACTTTTTTCTTGAAAATTTGTCTTTTTGGTACGAGAATTCATCTGTATTGTTTAAAAATGCAACTGTTTGCTTGAGAATTCATCTTTTTTTGTTACAAATTTAATTACTTGGCTGAAAATTTAAGTATTTTGTAGAAAATTCAACAATCTTGTTAAAAAATCATCTTTTTTGGTTGAAAATTTGTCTTTTTGGGTTGACAATTCAACTATTTTGGCAGAAAGTTCTATTATTTGATTAAACATTAAATTTTTTGTTGAAAATTCACATATTTGTGTTAAAAATTTAACGGTTTCATAGATCAAGTTTGATTTTGTGGTTCAAGAATGCAACTACTTGGTTAAAAATTAATCTGTTTTGGTTGAGGATTTAACTATTTTGTTGAAAATTCAACTGCTTGGTTGAAAGGTAAACACTACTACCTTTGTTAAAAATTCATTTTATTTTGGTTGAAGATTTATTTTTTTGGTTCAACATTTAATTTTTTTGTTGGAAAATTCTTTTTCTTCCTGTTGAAAATTGAACTATTTTGGTTGAGGATTCACGCACTTTGTTGAAAATTCACGTGTTTAGTTGAAAGTTCTTCTTTTTCGGTAGAAAATTAATCTTTTTGGTTGAAAATTGATTTTTTTAAATTGAAAATTCATCTTTACTGGTTAAAAATGCAATTTTTTGGTTGAGAACTCATATTTTTTAATAACATTTAATTATTTGGTAGAAAAGTAAATTACTTTGTTGAAAATTCAACTAATTTGTTGAAAAATCACCCTTTTTGGTGAGAAATTTGTCTTTTTGGGTTGATAATTCAACTATTTTGTTAGAAAGTTCTACTATTTGATTAAACATTAAATTTCTTGTTCAAAATTCACATTTTTGTGTTATAAATTCGACGGTTTCGCAGAAAATTCAACTTTGTGGTTCGAGAAGGCAACTGTTTGTTCAAAATTTAATCTGTTTTGTTTGAGGATTCAACTATTTTGTTGAAAATTTAACTTATTGGTTGAAAGTTGAACTACTTTGTTAAAAATTCATTTCTTTGATTGAAGACTTATCTCTGGTTAAAAATTCAACTTTTTTGTTGAAAATTTCTTTTTTTTCAAAATTAACTTTTTTAACTGAAAATTTTTACTATTCCATTTTCGGTTGAAAATTGCTCGTTTTTAGTTGAAAATTCAACTAATTTGTTGAAAAATCACCCTTTTGGGTGAAAAATTTGTCTTTTGGGTTGGAAATTCAACTACTTTGATAGACAGTTCTACTACTTGGTTAAACATTAAAATTTTTGTTGAAAATTCACGTTTTTGTGTTAAAAATTCAAGGGTTTCGTAGAAAATTCAACTTTGTGGTTTGAGAATGCAACTGTTTGGTTAAAAATTAATCTGTTTTGGTTGAAGATTCAACTATTTTGTTGAAAATTCAACTGCTTGGTTGAAAGTTGAACTACTTTGTTAAAAATTCATTTTTCTTTCGGTTGAGAATTGAACTGGTTTGGTTGAGGATTAAACCATTTTCTTAAAAATTCATGTGTTTAGTTGAAAGTTCTTCTTTTCTGGTAGAAAATTAATCTTTTTGGTTGGACATTAATCTTTTTAATTGAAAATTCAACTACTTGGTTGAAAATTCATCTTTACTGGTTAAAAATGCAATTTTTTGGTTAAGAACTCATCTTTTTAAATTACATTTAATTACTTGGTTGAAAATTCATTCATTTTGTTGAAGAATTATCAATCTTGTTAAAAAATCATCCTTTATGGTTAAAAATTTGTCTTTTTGGGTCGACAATTCAACTATTTGGGCAGAAAGTTCTACTATTTGATTAAACACTTTATTTCTTGTTGAAATTTCACATTTTCGTCTTAAAAATTCAACGGTTTTGTAGAAAATTCGATATGTGGTTTGAGAATGCAACTGTTGGTTTAAAAATTAATCGGTTTTGGTTGAGGATTCAACTATTTTGTTGAAAATTCAACTGCTTGATTGAAGATTCATCTCTTAGGTTGAAAATTTAACTTCTTTCTTGCTAAATCCTTTTTCTTTTTTTTCAAAATTAAATTTTTCAACTGAAATTTTGGCTACTCCATTTTCGGTTGAAAATTGCTCGTTTTTAGTTGAAAATTCAACTATTTTGTAGTGAATTCATGTATTTTGTTGAAAGTTCTTCATTTTCGGTAAAAAATTAATCTTTTTGGTTAAAATACATTTTTTTTTGGTTGAAAATTCAACTACTTGGTTAAAAAATCATCTATTTATTTTGTAAGTGGTGGAGGGAGAGGGGTGGCATACAAAAGGTGTGAAGTCCGAAATTTGAAACATTTTAGGCCCTGTTTTAAACAAAATTAGCAATTAAATCGTTTAGGAAATATTTGAAACTGGTATCATAAAAAAAATCTTTTTCAAAGTGCCTTGTTTTCTACTGTCTTGAATTTCTGTTTACGATTCTTGAAAAATAAATCGAAACTTTGTGTAAAAAAGTGGAAAATTTGGTCAAAATTCTTGATTTCAGGTGTTTTAGGGAGTATTTATTTAGAAGTATGTATCCTTTTTCCGCGACTTTCTAAAGTGTCAAGAATATTGCGGGGCCGGTGATAAAACGCGCTGAGTCAGAACTCAAATACGTTTCGCACCGTTAATGCAAGCGAAAAGAGGGCGACGATAAGGATAATAATTAAAGTCTGGAATCAACTACGAGTAACGTGATGAAAAAACTAGTTAAAATGTAAAGATAACGTTTTAATCTTTGTCAAAAAAAAGAGAGAGATAAGGCCCTTTAAATTCTCCAAATTCTTGATACAAAAAGGAGTTCTTGAGGGTAATTAATCAAGACTGACTGACTGAATCGATGCTAAACAACTTATGAAAATACGAGAAAGCGTAGAAAGAATATACTTTTCTTACTTAAACTTTTTACATGCTAACTAACTCTAAAAGCAAATTATCGCCTAGTAATTCATGACACTTTGTACAGGAATATTTTTAAAGAAGTTATTAATTTCGATACATTTTAAGGCTTGAGGACGTTGGATAAAGGGGACTTAGAAATTTTGTTGGTTGCCCTCAATTATGAGCACGGCCCTGACGCCATATTTATTTTTGGAAGTAGATTGTAAGATAAATAAGCAAAACTCACCATGTATTCCGGGGTCTGATGAAATCCTGGAATTCATATAATGTAAAATAAAGCACCTTTTCGCATGAGAAAATGAATATTTTGATAAAAAATATTCATTTTCTGAAACGTTGAAATCAACACCGAGCAGACAAATCCCAAGAAAGAGATGGCGAGTGTCCAACACATTTGACTTCAGTCATATTTTACAGACTCAACACCGATAGTGAATAAAAAAAACGCTCTGTATAGCATCCTTCCACAAACTAAACTTTACAATTATGAAGAGAA